>BMAV01008046.1:259157-324611 GCA_019973955.1 Trichonephila inaurata madagascariensis | reverse complement strand
AAGTTATGGCAATAAACCCACCTGTTGCTTAAGTTTTGCACACCAGTGTATAATGATTTGAATCGACCTTTTTAGCGGATTGAATTTCTTCCACTTCGAATTTACAACTTGAACTTTCTCTCTAGCATTGGAACTTCCGTCTTTTATACCTGTTTTTGAAGAATGCGGAAGAGGGAGAGAGAAATCGGGATGACCTAATTGAAAGCGTTCGAATTTTCGTAAACAACTGATTTTATTGATAAACAGCTGTCAATTTCAAGTCATTGTTTTTGATATACTGTATTGCTTCTGAAGAGGAACAAATACTTGAATGCTATTATAGTACCCCTAAAGACCCTGGAAAAATTCATTGACGAAATTTAAATTAATTCAAATGCCCTCTTTTAACAAAATTTTCTTAAAATTTAATTTAAAGTTTAATTTTTTTTCTTTCAGTTCTGATAGGAAGGAGGAAATCAAATTTTTCGTCCTGTTTTGTGAAGGAGAAATACGCAGAGAGAAGAGTCCTTTCTTGAAAATGTAGAAACTAGTAAACAAAGTCGAAGAACAAACAATCATTATTTATTAGTTATAAAATAATTAGAATTCAATAACTATTAATATTCTCAAGTATTTGGATTCTTTTGAGGTAAAAAAAAAATTATATTTTATTTATTACTTTTTTCCTTTCAAATGGAACGATTTTTTAAAAATGGCATATGAATTTAGATTTCAAAATGAAAAAAGTATATAATACAAAAAAAAGAATTTGTTTTGTAAAACTTTGCATCCTTAGTTGATAATGTGAATGTTTCTCGTAGGAAGTTTTCTAAGAACAATTAAAAAAATTCAGAAATTAAAAATGACGTGTATTTATGTATTCGCTAAGTTTAATAAAAAGACAGAAAAATCAGTTCTAAAATGTCAATTATAATTTAATACATATCAGAACTTTCAACGTATTTAATCAAAAATAGATAAAATAAATTAAAACAGTTCTGATTTAATCTTTCTTTTCTCAAAGAACATTAGTATTACAAAACAAATTGATAAAAATCCAATGTAAAATTCATACTTAGATAAACAATTTGAAAGGAATTTTTACATAATTATTTGATTAAAATTTTCTATTTTTTCCCTCCTTTCTATTTATTTTATTTTATTAGTTAATAGTACTGATAATATTTCAACTGAAATGTGTTAATAAAATCTGCACGCATCAAATGTACCACAACCCTATGTATCCACGAACTTTCACAGTGTTACAAAAGATTTGAAAAAAGATTGTTATACTTACATAGATAATAAGTCGTACAGTTAGTAATAAAAGAAAATGTAGAAAAGAATCGAGTTTTAAGAAAACACCACTGACATATAATGTACTCATTATAGTCTATACTAATAAAAGAAAGAGTTTTTGTGTGTTGTTTCATAAAAACTAAAAAACAATGCCATGTGAAACATGATAAGCTGAAATTATATGCCATGATAGTGTGCACCTCAAAGAGATTGTTTCGAAATTCACTTTAGATTTTTTTAAAATTCAATTTTTAAGCAATTTTCCAACTAAATGGCGATATGATGTCATTTAAAATAAAAGCGTTCACTTCAATACTTTTATTAGAGAGAGAGAGAGAGAGAGAGAGAGATCTTTTTTTTATCATATAACCAAATCAAAAGAGCGTTTTGTTCGATCTGCTGTCACTCCAGCAGTTCCGCGACGAGAAATTTTATTATGTTTTATTTTTAACCCTAAAATACTACTCTTTCTGAGACAAAACAAAACTTAGGCCCAAAATCTAATATAATTCTTGGAAGACAAAAAATTCAACACTGTTATTATTATAGTATACTTTATATTAGCTGTAGGGAGAAAAGACAGACATGAGCACAAAATATGAGCACTCATTAAAAAATTATTTTATAATTTTTTATGTATTGGGTCTTATTCTCTTCTTATACAACTCAGCCATCATATTAAGAATGATATTTTTAATTCTTTTTAAAACTTAATCAGTGCGAAAAACGGGTACTCCAGTTAGTATTAATAGTGTTAAAATAAATATATCATTACCAATATATATGAAAAGTTATTGAAAATATTAAAGCCTTACATTTGTGGTTATAGCCAGTATAGAATCATTCATTTCTATTAATTTCAATACATAAAATAGATGGTTACGTACAATTAATTTTAAAAATATCTTGCACGTCCAAACCATTACTGTTCGTGATGGTTTTTATTTTTGGAAATCCAATAAATATCTAATTAAAGATTAAACACTTACCAAACTGTGCTACCGTTATCTGTTCACCTTTGTTATTTCCCGGTCTTTGGAGCCATCCAAAATTTTGAGGCTGATAGTTGCAACCTCCATAGATACACGCCCCTGTGTTAGAAAAGCCTATAATTTGGCAACATTCTCCTTCATTGCACTGTCCATTGTTAAAGCATCTACGAATATTAGAACCTTTAACATTTCCAGCTGGGAAGTTCCAGTACAGACCACTGTTCATGGTCCAAGGTTCGGATCGACCACTAGTATCCCACTGACTATAACTCTCTCTCCATCCAGTATTGCCTAAGTTGTATCTGGGATTGAAGCCCCCAGATTTCAAATTCCACATTAAACTGTCTACCTGTTGACAAATTTCAATTCAGTGGAAGAACAGTAATAAAATTGAATTTATTTGTCCTTCTTAAATTCTAAAAAATTATTAAAAAAGTTTAGAAAATTTTTAAAGGATTGGGATGTATATTTGATGCCTGATTTACATCAATTATTTGACTGTGTTGTTTTAACTCAGTAAAATTGAGCACTTTCAAAGAAATAAAACACTGAAAACTATTAGAAATCAGTGTATTATATCTGAACTTTTTTTGATAAATATGTAAAAAGATATGTAAAAATACATAGAAACAATATTAAAATTAAGTTTTTAATCTTTTTGTTATTCAGAAAAACATTTTATATAAAGCGCATTGTGTTCAGTAGTATTTATAGGAAAAGTAGGTCTAAATAAAAATTTAATGAAAAATAAATTGAGTTGAAATAAAGTCTAATTTGTAATAATCTTTTCTATCAAATATGTAATAATAAGACATTAAGAATTATAAATGCAACACATCGAAGCTCTTCTGTCCATCATTTGACAATGATGAAAATTAACTGCTTGAGTTAAATTACAAGTGCATTAAATTTATAACGCTTAGAAAAGCGTTTTGTATTGCAAAACATAAAAAATGGGCTTCAATATTTTAAGGAAATTTTAAGGACTCTTTTTCTAACATTCAGAATAATATCAATTACTTGAACTCAACAACCTAATATATAAATTAAGAGTAAAAGTATTTTTCCCAATTTATTCAATTTGCTTTACTTTTATCTGTGCAAAATCAAACGAATCACACACACACCTCAAATACACCAAAAAATATGGGGGTAATGTGTAAAGGCAGTGTAACAGTTTTGGAAAACACACAGAAAAATCTAGTAATTACTATGAAAAAACATTTCGCGATAAGAAGGAATGAATTACATTTGCAACATACAGAAACAATATTAACAGAAATCATTGTAATGCTAAAATCTGTTAAAAATATTTTTTTCATTATTTTTTATAAACATATGGGAAATAACTCGATTATTTTAAGTATAAATAGTTCATTTCACCCTTTACACTCATAATTAAACATGAAATACTAAATTATTTTATAAAATAGCGTAAAATCGTTTCTACTCTATAAAGTTCCCATAAGGACTTCTCAGCATCTTATAAAACCTCCATTTTTATGACTATTTATTTCAAAATAGAATATCTACATTCATTAAAAAAAGAGAGAGAGAGACACCAAACTGTAATATATATGCTTCATATTTTATAGTGTTAATAATCAAAATAATAGAAGGTGTGTAGCAGTTAAAATAAAATTATTGTTATTAAAAGTAATTTCTATTCGAATCAAATGAGCTGTTGATAAATGAATAACATACTGAAAGATCTCTCACCGACCTGACAGAAGGTAGCTATCCCAACTAACCCTAAGAACACGGGCTTGAAAATGATCATTTTTGAAATATTTTTTCCCTCGTTCAACTAACCGTTTTTGTCATTTGTTCCTTTTTATATTACGATTGTCGAAAAGCAAAAGAGGAATTTCGGATGGATGTTTAAACAAAGGGAGGAAGTTTTCCGGATGTTTGACGTCCACCAAGGCTAACTTTATCAAAGGACGGGAATCTTCTGACAGGTGTTACTTCACTCTGTGTTTTCTAGGATAGGCTACTTTTGCAAGTTGTCAAACAAAAAATACCCCAGAAATCCAATTCTACTTCTCAATGATTGTTCGATAGTTGATGTTTCCGAAAGCTCAATTTATTTCTCAAACAATGAGCAACAAATTAATCTTGTCAAATCTTGTCTCTAATGAACTCATGTTTGTACGAAAAAAAATAGATTTATTTACTACGTATCTCGTAATTTTATCAAATCAATACATAGTTAATGTTTCAATGATTTTCATTGTAAGTATCTTAAATATTTATTATTAAACGCGGAGTTCAAATAGTGACATTATGAATCTAGTATTTTGAAAGTTGAATTGTCCAAAGTGATCTACTGAATTGACCCAAAATAATTTACCGCTCCATTAAGTCAAGCTCACATTCGAAAAGAAGCTTTTTTCTATTGGTTTGCCTTGAATTGTTTGTGTCTTGTATTATAAAGTGAAGTTGTAATTATACATAAAAAGTGTTATTTCATAAGGTGTTCATTGAATTTATACATTGATATTTTGATATCAAGAACCAATCTTCAGAGTATTATGAAAATTACAATGTGTTATGCTAAGAAAAAAGAGCAAAGGAAATTCCAAAAATTGTATTTTTCTTTCAAATCCATGTTTAATTAAGTCATTAATTTATAAAAATTTTCTTTTGCATGCAAAGTGGGAGCATTTTTCTTTGAATTCCAATACTTTATGATGTGTAAATTTAACTTAACCCTTTCTAAGGCAGAGGTAAGTATACTTACCACCCATTGCCTTTATTTTTCAATGTCTATAGTAAACTATTTTATTATACTATTTCATTTGTGTGTGCTGTCATCCATTGATAACTTCAGAAAATTAAGAAAACTATCAACTCTCTTGCACACTTTGCTACCAAACCCCTCCTCCACATAGTAACAGGATTAAAAATTTCCTCATTGATCTGGAAATTTCATGAAAAATAATATTGTAATTTGTCATCGATAAATAAAAAAAAAAGCTTTATACAGCATACATTTTTTTCCAGTTTGTAGTATTTACAAATACATTTTCTACATATAAAACCAAAAAGAAATAAAAGGCATTAATTTCCTACTTTTTAATAGGCCCCAATGGGCAGTGGTAAATATACCGGTTGATTCATAAATAGTGTGACCAATTTCAGAGGATCATAATTTTTTATTGAATCAAGTTATTTTCATGTAATTTTCAATGGGGTTCTACCTAGCACAGTACACTTTACGCAAGCATTTCGGCCAAGCTAAAAGAGTTTTTTCGACCCTTTTGGGGGTATTTTTCCCACTTCTTCTTTGATTGCTTTTTGAAGCCCTTGAAATGTTCTTACTTTACGTCTATTTAATTACTTTTGTAAGTATCCCCATAAAAGTAATCGCATGGTGCACAGACAGGGGATGGTGGTAGTCATTTATTGGGAGGAAGAAAATTTGTGTTTTTTTATATATTTCAGTCATTTTATAGTTGATTTGGTGAAAAACAAAGTTTCCTTGAGTGTAAATACATTTACTTTCTCTGATCAAGTGTTTCAAAACTATTATGATAGTATTTAACACTTATTTCAGACTTCGTTTCCACAAAAAATGGTTTTGTTAAGCCTTGACGGGATATTCCATAACACCTGACAGCCAACTTGCGTTTTGCAAAACAGCTGCGTCTTTGCGATGCTTTGTGCGAGAAATATATCGTACCTTCGTTTTGCCAGTTGTGATTTTGTATAACATTAAATACAGAGGCCAAGATTGTTTTTTTCGTTTTTCTACGTTCTTAATAGAGATTTGATGACAGACTGGAAAATTTATTTTTTTAAAGCCAATTTTCTTTATCTGACGATAAATTGTCGATTGCTAGACCTGCAGTTTCTTTGCCATAGATTTTTGAGGCAAAAGATTTTCTACAGCGATAATTCTTTTCAACTTCTTTTTTTTCTTTTTCCTTAATGAATTCCTTTCTTCCACATTTTTTACCTGTAGCTTTTGATTGCGAGTCAAATTTTATTTCTTTTTGAAGTTTAGATAGTAATATAATATAAAAATGTTTTTTTTTTTTAATTTTTAAATGTTTTATTTACAACAGAATTTGAACAACCATTCCTCAAAAGCTGTAAAATTTCGTTCCGGGTTTAAGGATCTAATTTCAGTACTATAATTTACTCTCACTGATAAGAATATTTAGATTAGTAATTTAAATTATTCATTTTTAAAATAAAACCAGTAGTAACACGATAGAAATTCACCATAAATAGTTATATGCTCTTAAAATTGGTCACAATAATTTTGAATCAACCGGTACGTATTACCAAACGTGTTAAAAACCAAATTAATTTTATCAAATAAGCTAAAGGAGTTTCTCTTCTTAAATCAATCTCAATTCCACAAATATTTTAAAGTACCTTTAACAGAAATAAATGGCCCGTTAAAGAGTTATACGTTTCCTCAAGTAGCAAAATACCAGATGAATAAAAACAACGTAAATCCTTTACGAATGAAAAAAGTTTCGAGTTAACTAGTATCCTATGGGCCTTATACTTTTCATTCACTTCCTTATAAAAGAAATGATCCCCCAACTATATAATCATAACACATATATTGGGCAATCTTACGCTCAACGAAAGAAAGTCAAAGCAAAGCTTGTGACGGGCTCACGCGTCTTTTCTGTAACATAACCTCTGGGTTCTTTGACGGCCAAGATTAATGGCAAATCTTTTCCAACCCAAATCCAAGAAGTGAAATGCAATTGTAAAGGCAAATAAGATAGCCTTTAAAAGAACAGAAGTTTTAGTAAGCGGGATGGCAATTTAGAGAAAGTTATGTTTGGAAGAGACAGAAGTGTAATTTGATGGCCTATCAAAGATTACAGATTCCTAGCCATTACTACAAGGTGCATACTATTACACGCGTGTCTAAAAGTCTCTCTGAAAGTGATTGAACCTTAGCGTGATTCAAGGTAGGACAGATTATTTCATATTAGATTTCGTAATATTATCAGAATTGAAAGTAGGCAGATAATATAATTATTTAGATAAGTGATCCAAGTTACGCGATCAGGTTTAGCTACAGCTGCGTGTGCTTGGTTTATTCTCACTTAATATAAGTTTATCCAATTTATTAGAAATTTAAGTTAAACTCTTAATAAAGTCATATTAAGAATTTTAAAATGTCGATTCATTTCGAGAATCCCACACCTCTAATTCACGCTGACAATCAAGGATATGGTCGCCCTAGAACGACCATATCACATTGGCGCCCGAACAGATTTTATTTATATGACCCTGGGGTAGGAAATTCAAGTGGGTTTGGTATTTTACCAGAAATGTGCTTTTCCGGGTCAGAGAACGTGACGGAATTCCTGGAGGCCATAGACAATCAAATAAAATTACTAGAAATACCTAGTGATTTAGCATGTGCTTATTTGAAAGGTCATCTACGGGAAAGGGCACAAGATTGGTATCAGATATTCGGATCAGTGTTAGTGCAGGATACCGCCACAGATTTCGCGCAGTTAAAAGCAAAATTAGCGAAAGCTTTCCCCGCAATTAAAAATAAGAAAGAGTTAGAAGCGAGGTTTTACGCGTCCCAGCAGGGAAGAAATCAGGAACCAACGGATTTTGTTTACGATTTGCTAAAAGTCCATAAGGGTTTAGAACTAAGGATGTCGCAGAAGGATTTGGTTAATCACATTTTTGTTAGACTCGAACCACAAGTCCAGGACTATGTGGGGGTCCGAAATCCTCAGAACACGGTACAACTTTTAGAAATCTTAGCTAAATTTGAAGAGAGGTATTCTTACAAATTAAAACGTGGTTCGCAGAATAGTGATAATGTGGAAAGACGGAGTCAAAACGCGCATAGGATGTCTAATGTTGATGATAATCGCAGAAACTGGAGAAATGCTGAAGTTGGGCGTAAACCAACTAATGGCAGAAATGATTCTAGAGGTAATTATGAGAATGGCCGTCAAAGTAATAAGTGGTTCGAGAGTAGGAATAGATTTCAGAACGTTGATCGGAGATTCAACGAAAGGGGATACCAATTTCGAAAAGAAGATCGAAATTATAATTTTAATAGAGGGGACCGCTGAAATAGGGGTTCGAGTGAGAATTTCAATCGAGGCGATAGGATGCAAAGGGGACGATTGAATGTTTGAAAGTTAATGAAGTTCAAAATAATCAAAAGAAATTGGCAGTGGATATACCAATTGAACTTTCTCCGATATTTATATCACCCGTGGAACTTCCATATGTTCTTATAACACACACATTTCCTATAAATAACACATTTTTGAAAGCGCTATGGGACACCGGAGTGGAGAAATCATTTATATCGGAAGAAATATATAAAAAATATTTTTTTATAAACAAGTAAAAGAATCGCGAGCTCAGGTGATCACAGCACAAGGAGCGAAATGTCAAAATATAGGAATTGTAGAATTGAATATTCGAATTAGGGAGTTTGAAAAACCTTGGTTGTTTCATGTGTTGACGGATTTGGAATACCCATGTATTCTTGGAGTTGATTTCATAAGTGGATCAAAGATTGTTTTAGACTTTGATCGAAAAACGTTGAAGATTCCCGATTCGCAGATAGAGAGGGTGGTTGAAACAGTTGAAGATGAAAATGTTGAAATAGATCTGTCTAAGACAGAGTTGGAGGATAAGCAAAAACAGGAATTACAAAATTTGTTTAATAGTTTTAAGGGATTGTTCTCAGACAAACCAGATCTTACTCATGTCTTATACCATGAAATTGACACGGGAGATAGTCCACCAGTAGTTTCCCGGCCATACAGATATGATCGGCAAAAACAAGCGATACTCGATTATCATGTAGAGAAAATGTTACGATAAGGAACCATTGTTCCAATTCAATCCCCGTACGCGTCACCTATTGTGTTATGTAAGAAAAATAATGGGTTACCACCGGATAATCCGGAAGCATAAAGATTTGCGGTTGACTATAGGAAAGTAAATTCGATCATGAAGTATCCACGCTATCCCTTACCGTTAATAGATGATTTAATAACGAATATCCCCTATACGACAATAATGTCATCTCTTGATCTAAGAAGTGACTACTTTCAAATGGCCGTAAACCCCAGTGATATTGTTAAGACCGCATTCGTAGTAAAAAGTGGCACTTACGCATTTCGGCGTATGCCATTTTTCTTATGAGGGGCGGCTCCCAATTTTCAGAAGGCAATTGACCTAATCCTGAAACCGGTGATAGGGAAGTTTGTGAGTGTTTACATGGATGACGTCATCATTGCGTCTCCATCGTTCACTCACCATGTTGAGCATTTAAGGGAGGTTTTTTCGTTATTGCAAGATGCATCTCGGCTACATACAAAAACCATGACACAATTACCAAAGCGCTTAACGCTCATCTTCTCCTGGAAAATTTCTTTAATACTTGGAAGATCGCAGTGCTATTCACCAGGAGAAGAAAGCCAAGTACACCTCTCACTCTGTTTTCCACACCACTAGACTGGTCTCAGAGAACGTAATATCTAGGACTTTTACTAGAGAAAAATCTTTCATGGAAACAACACATAATACATGCGCGTGATAAACTCCGGATTGCTTTAAGTTCAATTTACCCCTTAATGTGCCGGAATTCTCATATGAATATCCACAATAAAGTACTTCTCTACACTGCCGTATTGCGGGCCATATTAACTTACGGATGTCCTGTGTGGGGATATGTAGCTAATTCCAATATTAAACTCTTAGATAACGCTCAAAATTCTCTCATTAGAACAATTAGTAAATCATGTAGATATACAAGAAATAGAAATATATATAAAGCTCTTAAAATTCTAACTTTTAAAGCCCATATTCAAAAGCTAGGTAAAAAATTCTTTGAAAGTTTACCTAGCATTAATAATATTAACATTCACAATCTTGAGAACTAAGATCCTTATTTCAATAAAAAATGGCCCAAAAGAATTCTTCTGGATTCGTACAATCCTCCTTAATAGTAGTTCTTTGTCATTCCCATGTGGGAATGACACTTTCAATAGCTATAAATTCTCTTATTATTTTCTTAACTTTTTAATTTTAACTTTATTTCCCTGCGACCCACACAGGCTTCCAACTTAATTGTAATATCTCTTTCACACCAGGACAGCGAAAAGAGTATTCACTCACCGTTACCTCACAACCAATAGCAGACGAGCTTTCGCCTGCCTGCAAGAATTAGGAATTTACTTCGAGACCGCTGAAACCAGCCAGTTTAGTCCAGCCCACTTTCCACATCCATTCAGCAATCAGGACTCTCACAGGTTATAAAGGCTACACAACGTCAAGAGCCCAATACACTCAGTATGGGACGGAGGAACGTTTCGCGTTCAAGTTCCCAATGATGTCCAGCATCGTTATTGCAAGATGCTGGATTGACATTAAATAAGGATAAATGTAAATTTGGGTTGCGAAGAATTGAAGTATTTAGGATTGATTATTAGTAAGGAAGGAATCAAAACGGATGAGACAAAGGTTCGAGCCATACTCGAGATGAAATCCCCACGGAACTCAAAGGAGGTGTCCAAGTTTTTGGGTATGTCCCAGTGGTACGCGAAATTTATTAAAAACTGTGCTGATCTTTGTGAGCCCCTTTATAATCTTAAAAGAAAATTATAAAAATTCTTCTGGTCCATTGATGAGCAGAAGGTATTCGACGCGGTCAAGGTGGCCATAACAAAGGCGCCAGTTTTAAAATTGTCGGAGTTCAAAAAGCCCTTCGAGTTATTTACAGATGCCAGTTCAATAGGTTTGGGAGCAGTTCTAAATCAAGAACAAAGACCAGTTATATTTGCTTCACGTACTCTAAACAACGCTGAGAGGAATTATACGGTAACCGAAAGAGAATGTCTAGCAGTAGTATGGGCGTTGAACAAATTCCGAACATATTTAGGAGCGATGCCACTTAATGTTATTACAGATCACGCTGCTTTAACACGTTTAACGCATGGAAAAAATTTGTCGAGTAGGATGATCAGATGGGCACTCAAATTAGCGAAATTTAATATAGAAGGGGAACATAGACCTGGAACTCAAAATGCGGTGGCAGATGTTTTATCCAGAAACCCGGTTGAAAGTATAGTGGGAGAAAAAGTTAATTGTGCAATAATCAGAGATCTAGTACTTACGTCGAGAGAACAGTTAATAACAGAGCAAAAGAATGACCCAGAATTAGGACATATCTATAGATATTTAGAAAACCCGGAAGATAACTCTGTTAATGCGACGATATGTGAGAATTGGTCCCGCGACTCCCGTCTAATTGAAGGCTTGTTGTTTTATGCGAAACACGCAACGTCGTTAGGTGAAATGCGTGTTTACATTCCAAAGTCTTTAAGAAACAGCATCCTACGCGAATTTCACGACAAACCAATAGCGGGACATCTAGGCAGATTTAAAACTTATCATAAAATTCGGGACGTTTGTTATTTCCCGTATATGAGGAAATTTATTGATCAATATATCTCTACATGCCATATGTGCCAAGTTAATAATTATAAAAACGCGTTACCAGCTGGTCGATTAAATCCGATTGTATCAAATTATCCAAATGAGATAGTTACAGTAGATTTGTTAGGCCGGTATCCTATATCGAGAGTGAGACGTAATCGATATGTTTTAGTAATTACCGATCATTTCAGCAAATGGGCTGAAATTATACCTCTTAAAAAGGCCTCGGCTCGTATAATAGCGGATACTTTTTTTGATAATTTTATATCGCGTTTTGGAGCTCCAATAAAATTAGCAAGTGATAATGGTCCCCAATTTATATCCGAAATTTTTGAACATTTAAGTGAAAGATTAGGCATAAGGCATGTGAAGACTGTTGCATATAGGCAAGCAAATAGGACAGAAAGAGTAAATCGCGATCTGGTGCAAATGATTGCAAATTATGTAAATGATCAACACGATACTTGGGACCAATTCTTACGTGGACCAATTCTTACGCTATTCGTACAACAGTGAATGAAACGACGGGAAAAACCCCTGCGGATTTATATTTGGGTCTAAAGTTGATTACCCCATTTCAAAAATTAGTCATGGTTTCGGACGGAACTGAATTTACATTAAGAGATATTGAGAAATTGTTAGATGAATCTAGACTAAAAACGAAAACTAAGCATGAAAGATGGGAAAAATATTATAATAGACGCAGGTGGGATGTACAAATTAAGGTAGATGACTGGGTCTTATTAGAGACACACCCTTTAAGTTCAGCAGCGAATAAGATATGCGCGAAGTTCAAACAAAAATTTGGAGGTCCGTATAGTGTTAGAAGTAAGAAATAATAATAATATTGTAATATATGGAGGTCAGGAAAAAGGTTAACCGTCAATGTTGATCAAGTAAGAATATATCTTCATAGGAAATATGACGAGATTGAGTTAGGAACAGGTCGCTCGTATAGTATTAGTTCATGTCAGGAAACGAGTAGTTTGGAAAACGTACATCGAAGATCAAATGAGTCGCAATATGGGAAGAAGAAAGGGTCTGAGGTAAAGCGTGAGTTAGAGGAAAAAGGGATAAATCTCAAGTCAAATGAATGTGAGAAACACAAGGATGTGAGAAACAATGTGAGAAACACAAGCGCGGATCACTTATCAGATCGATCACTACTTAGCTCTTTTTCCAGTAATAAGAATTAAAAGAAATCGTCCTGATAGAGAAGATAAACGGTCGCTTGGATCTTGGTCAAGTGGACCACAAAAAATGTGGCAGAAATGTAGACCCAATAACATAAATAAAAGACCATTGTCATCAGATAATATTTATATAAGTAGGAAGAAGAACCGGATGGAAGCAGCTGGGGTTCAAGATAGAAAAAACTACAACTTGCGACCACGCAAAAGAAAGGATCAGGAGTCCCGACCGGTCAATGGAGTAAATTCAAACCAAGCTAGGAAAAACCGAAGAGAAAACTACAGACCCTACATCAGGCAACATACGGGATCAAAGAGCACCCGAGGAATGAGAAGAGGAGCAAACAGTGATAGCACCTTGTCAATGGAAGTACTAGTGGGAGACAAACCATAAAAATCAGGTTGTATTGTTTCATTTTTATGTTCTTTCCAACAAGTGGTCGTAAGAATTATTGCAAAGAAGGAAGTCTCGGGCGGTGTTTAAAAGTTATAATCCAAGCAAAAGTTGACACTACAATGAGTGTATATATATATTTTTTTTTGAACTTTTGACTTGTAAAATTTTTTTATTTCAATTGATGGAGAAAACAATTGTAATTATGCATTTGTTTATTTCGATGTATGACTTCGTGAGATGCGACAATTTCTTTGGTTATTTCTCTTAATGATTTATTCAAAAATGTTTGTAATTGTATAGTGTATATATATATATCGTTATATTGTTCCATATTAATGTACATCTGGTTCAGGGAAACGCGGCGTAGTCAGGTCACTAACAATAACATTAACAGCGCTGCGCGACTCATTGGGAGTTTAACGGAACCAGATGCGGGGTGGACATGAAAGTTTGTTGTAATTTAAAAATGATATATAATGCATAAAAATTGTGAAACATACTGGTATTATGTGGATATAGATTTTGCCAAGTAACTTAAAGCGTTTTCATTTCAGGGTGACAGACCCTGAATTCCAATTTATCCTCAACTTGGAGAAGAAAACCCAGTCTCCAAGCCTAATTGTAACCTGAAATGGATGGAAATGGAAGATAAAATTGTATAGTAGTTTAAGTAAATATTTAGATAGTGTTTAAGTAGTTAATTTAGTTAAGGAGTATATGGACCTCGTTTTTTTCCCATCCAAGTCAAATATGGTTTTTTCCCCGGTCCCTCGCTCTGATGAGGTACACCCACATATGTTAAAGTGAGAATATACCATGATTAAAATGCAAAACTGTTAATGTTAATCTAGTTCATTGAGTAAAATTTATTGTGTCTGTCAAGAGTTCAAATTAAGGAGGAATATTAAATTTAATTTTTAAGATGAATAATTAAATTAAAGTTAAGTTAAATATTGGAAATTAAGAGTTAAAATGATGATTCAAGGTTAAAATTTAAATAAAACTTAGAAAGAGAGGAGATTCAGAAATAAAAATTTAGGCACGTAATTTCTTAAGGGTCATGTGGACCCTTGAATAAATCACATTTTGCTTCTTTTAGGGGGTTGTGACGGGCTCACGCGTCTTTTCTGTAACATAACCTCTGGGTTCTTTGACGGCCAAGATTAATGGCAAATCTTTTCCAACCCAAATCCAAGAAGTGAAATGCAAATAAGATAGCTTTTAAAAGAACTGAAGTTTCAGTAAGCAGAATGACAATTTACGGTAAAGTTATGTTTGTAAGAGATACGAGTGTGAATGGATGGCCTATCATAAAGTTACCAAGATTTCTAGCCATTACTACAAGGTGCATACCATTGCACGTGCGTCCAGGAGCTTCGTACCGTGATAGAACCTTAGCTTGAATTAAGGTAGGACTGATTATTTGATATTAGGACTTGTAATTTTATCAGAATTGAAAGTAGGCGGATAGTATAATTATTTAGATAAGTGATCTAAGTTACGCGATCAGGTTTAACTTTTGATGTGTGTTTGGTTTATTCTCAATATAAGTTTGTCTAATTTATTAGAAATTTAAGTTATATTCTTAATAGTCATATTAAGAATTTTAAAATGTCGATTCATTTCGAGAATCCCACACCTCTAATTCACACTGACAATCAAAGATATGGTTACCATAGAACGACCATATCACAGCTTCTATTATAATAATATTTTTCCTGTATATAGCTCAGAACTCTGTACTGAGGCTCAACTATTGAGACATTGCCATCCTGTGATGACCATGTCTTACCGGTTCCGCGTAAGCTAGAGGTGTGGGATTATCAAAATGATGAGACATAATTCTTAATACAACTTTCATTAAGAGTAACTTATAATACTTAAATTCTAATTTTGACAATTATTAATTAAAGTGAGAGTCGAGCCCAAATTAAATCACGTATTTAAGTCAGATCACGCAATTAGATCCTCTATCTCAATTATCCTAAATAATCCTGTTATCTAATTACTTATATCTAATATTACCTTTTCCAGTTTCTGGTCCCTTGACCTAGAGAATATAATCTATAACTTTATATATGAAGATTCTTGATCCGCAATGCAGCTAATTCTTGACTGCTTATTCTTGGTCCGCAAGATTTCACACTAAGCTTTGTCACGCTATTGATCAGAATGATTACACACTACAATCTCTGAGCCTGCTACGCTATGCTATCTATGCTATATCTAGGTTTGCCACGCTATCCTTTTATAGTATATCTCATTTACATGTTACTTTCGTTTATCTTCTTGGTATTGGGTTGGAAAGGTTTTGCCATTAATCGTGGCCGTCAAAGAACATAGGAGTCATGTTAATCAGAAAGGCGCGAGAGACGTCACACTATGAGTTTTGAAAAATTCACATTATTTTCAGAGTTACCACCAATTGAAATAATTATCGTTGTTTTTTTTTTCTTAAAATTGCTCCCTTCTGTTGTCTTAAAATATGGATAAACCCACTTCTAAGTTATATATTTCAAAAACTCTAGTTGAGCCTCTGTACAGAGGTCTGAGCTATATACAGGCAAAATATTATTATAATAGAAGCAGTTTTCACAAAATGAGAATATTTTGAAAATGGATCATTCTACGTTCATTTTTTGTTAAAATATTGTACTTAAATAATTTTTTTTGTCAAAATGCCCTTAAAACCATTGTATACATATATTCTAATATAAGTGACACTAAATATCATGAAAATTATCCATTTATGCGCTTTTGCAAAATCACGGTTCCGGACGTAGTCGGATACCTTAAAATGATTACTGAATGTGACGCCCTCATCAAAACGTTAAATAAGAAAGAGCTTAACCCCAGGATAGCCAGATGGGCACTGAATCTTCAAGATTTTAACTATACAATAGAATACCGTACAGGCATGTGGATGTCCTCAGTCGACCTCCACGTTGTATGCTAATTCAAAATGCAATATGCAGTAGTACGAATAAAATTGTACAATATGCAATAGTACAAATAGTACAATATGCAATAATACAAAACAGTCATTGTCAACGATTTACTAGTGGTACTTGACGAGATGCAGGCTAACATTATTAAAACTGCTCATGAACGTGGCCATTTTGCTGTTCTACACACAAGATTTAGTAAAGACTTTTATACATCCCACGACTTAAGGTATCCGACTACGTTCGGAACTATGATTTTAAAAAAGCACATAAATGGATAATTTTCATGATATTTAGTGTCACTTAGATTAGAATACATGTATAAAATTGTTTTAAGGACATTTTGACAAAAAACAATTATTTAAATGCAATATTTCGGCAAAAAATTAACTTAGAATAACCTTTTTTCAAAATGTTCTCCTTTTGTGAAAAATGCTTCTATTATAATAATATTTTGCCTGTGTCTAGCTCAGATCTTTTGTACAGAAGCTCAACTATGATTTTTAAAAAATTCACATTATTGTCAGAGTTATAACCCATTGAGAATATTTTGAAAATGGGTCATTCTATGCTCATTTTTTGTCAAAATATTTTGTACTTAAATAATTTTTTATTGTAATACTATTCTTAAAACAATTTTATATACATTTTCTAATCTAAGTGACACTAAATATCATAAATATCATCCATTTATACGCCTTTGCAAAATCCTGGTTCCGAACGTTGTCGGATACCTTAAAGATAAGGTTGAAAAATGCATTCAAAACTGTGTTACATGCATTCTCACAAACAGAAAACGTGGTAAACAAGATAGTATGTTTTACCCGATAGAAAAAAAACAATTTACCACTCCGTACATATCATCTAGATCATTTGGGTCCCCTAGCGACCACTTCTAAGAAAAATATGAGCATGTCTACGGACGCTGCAAAAGCCATAAATCGATTAGAAAACCAACGACATGCCTTCGGAAACTCCGCAAGGATCATCACTGATAAGGGATCAGTATTTCCTTCCTCTGCATTTGAAGATTACTGTAATAAGCAAAACATCCTTCATATTTCCATTACAACTGGTCTTCCAAGATCTAATGGCCAAATTGAAAAACAAAATCCCACCATCATTGTTGTGCTATCAAAACTTTCTGTGGATAATCCTGAGAAATGGTACTTTCACGTACCCCACCTACAAGAAATCCTGAACTCAACTTTTCAAAGAAGCATCAAGATCAGTGGCGTAGCTACCAATGGGCTAGTCTGTGCCGTGCACCTGGGCCCTCAAGCTCAATGGGGCCCTTAGACCCTGACCACAAAGCAAAACGAACTTGCGATAATTTCTCCAACTTTTAAGATATAATTATTTTATATTTTTTTTTTTACAAATGCCACACACTACAATAGCATTTTTGCCATTAGTGCACGTGGTATTGTAGTGTTGTAAGATATGAATGTAAAAGGATGTTACTGTAATCATAGCAACTCAGTTGAAAGTAATTTCGAACTTGTAGAGAATTCCCCTAAATTTTTTTCGTTGTTTGTATAGTGTTGCGAAATTTTCAGACCATCTCCCGTTCTCTCTCTGCCCTTTCCAGGCTTCGGGATCATAGCGGACATCCCCTTTATTCTCGGGTTGCATCTTGTTCGTGGGCGGAATTGGGAAGGGGGGTGTCCTTGTGGTGTCAAAGGTCGCCGGGGCGATATCCAAGACAAGACCACGCAATATTTTAAAGGTGTAAATAACATTGCACGTGTGGTGATCATTTCCACAAAAGAAGCCGATTCACAGCTGTGTGGCGGGAACACGTCACACCAGGGATTCTCCAACAACGTTTTGTAGCATTAAGTTTCTCTTTCCTTTTAACTTCAGTAAGTACTCGAGCACATACGAATTGTGTTGAATAAAGTAGAAAACTAAAACTATGGATAAAAATAAGAGACCCAATGGTGCGTTTAAGCGCAAACAACACCAAGAAAGGGAAGATAGTAAACGAAAATAGACCAAAATTGACAAATTTCTTAGTCAGCCTTCTACTAGTACTTCTGTGTGGTTCATGTATTTCTTTTTTAATAGTGAATTAGGTGATGTTGCCACAATAGTGTTACTTTAGAAGCCTACTGAAAGAAATTTGACAGTTATTGCAGTTCAAGATACCACCGATAGTGTCAAAGATTATCATGTCTGCATAGAACATGTAAAAGCGGAGGAGCCATCTATCTCTACATTTTTCGAAAATGTGAACGATAAATCCTTTTATGACTTGGGTAACTTCACGAATAAGATATTAAGTGATAATGAAAAACGTCAAATTATTGATAGGGGACCTTTACAGCCTTCAGGGCCTTTTCCAAAAGACATGCACCAGAACAGGTTTTTTTCTTCAAAATCGTACTACTTTTCAACTTCTAAATATGGACTAGTTAATCGTTTTTGGTTATGTTGCTCTAAAATACTGGATGCAGCCTATTATCAACCCTTCTGGTTATTTGCTTCGCAAAGGAACAATGTATGGTGCACGGGTATTAGGGATTGGAGGCATCTATCAGAGAGAATTAAACAACACAGTTTTTCTCGAGTGGCCATGTGGAATCATGTGCTGTTTATGAACGTTGGACAAAAATTGATACTATAGAAATGGAACATGAAAATGAAACTCGCAAAGAAGCGTCATTCTGGAAAATGGTTCTTCAAAGGTTATTCGGCATCATACTTACTCTATCAAAGAATTCTTTGGCTTTCAGAGGACATCGAGAAAACAAGTCAGGATGGATACCATGACAATTTTCTATCCTTTGTCTCTCGGTATGATCACATACTGCGTTAAGTTTTAGATATGCCCAAAGGTAACGATTTTTATTTCTATGTTTTGTCATAATATTTTTTATTAAGATTTACGAATACGTTGAAATGGTCTATTTTTGCAAAAAATCACATTTTCAGTTTTTGATTTTTTAGAAAGAAAGCATTTACTTAGCTTTATAAAACTGATCTTATATTGTTTCTAGGTCGCTTAGAAGCCAAGATATTAAAGAATTAATAAAGCGCGAAAAACTGGAAGTGGATATTTAAGTAATTGGAAGTCAGCGTTTAAATGTCCTTAAACTCGTCTAACAGGATTTGAATACCATATTTTTTTAAAATATAATTTTAATAAACTTTTTATTCGATAGAAAAAACAATTACTCATTTTGAGAGTATTTGAAAAGTAAATCTAGTAATGTATATATATATATATATATACACATTTAATTTGATTTGATAAAGACTGTTTGTTTAGTTTCAAAGCAAAAGTTATCAGCTTTATTTGATAGAATATCAGTGAATATATTAGCTAGTATTGTTTTTTAAATTAATTATGGGAAATAACAAGAGTAAAAGTCAGTACAAAGCAAATAGGTACCGTAATGAAGTTTCAATTTCCGAGAACGAAAAAATTAGTACCGATTTAAATATTCCAACTGTGAGTGAATCAAAAAGGTTCTTTAAAACCTACAAATGTTCCAGAAAACGATGAAAAAAATATTATTTTTAACTTAGGCTTTTTATAAGTAATATGATTTCTTTATTATTTTGCCTGGTGCGATTTGAAAGAAAAGTTAGTGTTGTGCTAAACTATATGTTTCTCTCGGTTAGCCATGAAAATAACTTTAAAATTTAAGGGATTGATTGTTAGATATATTGAAACATTTTCGTGTGACTATTAGTGTATTAACATTGAAAAGTTTTGTAGAACTTGATGAAAGTTGAGTAACAGAACCTAAACAATTTTCTCTGTCGGTGGGAAAAGTTGCCAGAGAAAAATAAATAAATTAGCCAAAAAGAAAATAATGATTAAAAATGAGCAAACAGAAGGTATAACCTATAAAACTGGTGAATGTTTCGTAAGTAATTGTGTAAATATAAAAATATGTGACAAATAGTACTAAAAATGCATTTTTCACAAAATAAATTTTTTTGTATGTTTTGAAAATTTCAAAAATGATAACTCAAATTACTATTGATAAATATCTTTGAAACATGGTATAATTTTTCTCATAATGTTTCCTATAGAGAGAAAGAGAGATTGCGTGGTGTAAAATAATGATTATAACAAGAATATTTTTTAAATTATGGTTTGGTATTTGTATAACAATGTTGTAAAATATGGCAAATTTCTTGCATTGGCTCTTCGACTATAAATTATTTATTTATTTATTTAACCAAAAAATTTTACTTCATGCCCTATATACATACGTAGGCTGTTCAATAAGTAATAAGACTAATTTTACTGCCGCAAAACCACTCATCGGATTGTTAATTTCTGTGGCATAAGAAAAGTTTGTTGTCTGTATTAACAAAAGCTACCGATAGATGGCGTGTACAGATTCAAATTCTTGAGTATCACGTGATCAAACTGAAGCGTGTTTGTGGGTGCCTACGAGATGCGCATAGTTGTCGAAATGGAAGCAAAAATCAGCATCGGAGACCTTTGATATGAAACGATATGATTAAAGACTGGAACAAGAAGGCAACAATATTTTAAAACGCTTTATCACAGTAAACGAAGCTTGGTTGTATTACTATGATCCAACCATAAAACAACAAAGAAGTGAATGGAAACATCCATCTTCACCTACTCTCAAGAAAGCAAAAACTGTGAAATCAGCTGGTAAAGTTATGACCATAATTTTTTTATTATGAAGGAGTTGTGTATCAACACGCTGTCGAACCCAGTACTACCATAAACGACTTGTACTACACGAATGTCCTGCGAACAATGGTACAGCATGTTAGAAAGACAGCCCCAGTGGACCTGCCTCTCTGAAATCCAGAAGTCAGTCTGAGCAGTGGGTGATAAATAGAGAGTTGCCTGGTGAACCCATATTGATTAGGATTGATGAAATTATTACTATCAGTAAACGTTTTGACTCTATTGAGGATTATATGCTCAGTAATTTTACTTAAAAGGGAAATGTGGGTCTATAACTAGAGGGGGAATGACTGCTTTTGCCTGGCTTTTTAATGGGAAACACTATTGCAGTTTTCCAGTTGTTAGGGAAGTGCCTTAAAAATAGAATTTTATTGATTAAAAAGTAAATAAAAGGATAATTTTAAGTGGGAAATTTTTGACCATTTTATTGGTAATATTGTCTTCACCTGGGGCCTTGCTATTTGCAAGGGTTTTGACATGACTAATAATTTCATCTGGATCAGTGGGGGATGGGAAGGGACGGGGGGTGGGAGAAAAAGTTTTCAAGAGTGTTAGAAATCCTATTATCAATAGAGTAATCACCGTCAGGCCTATTATTTTCAGAGAAGTTGTCTTTAAGGGTTACAGCAAGAAGATTGGCTTTCTGGTCATCGCTATTAGCGGTGCAGGCGGAGCTTTTTAAGCTAGGAATAGTAGAGTGTTTTTTGCGGAAAAACTTCTGACACTGCCATAAGCTGTTGTCTGTTGTGTTGAGTGCTTGTAATCTATTTTTCCATGTTTGATGTGAATGCTTTTAAAGTGCTTTTTTTAATTGAGCTTGTGCTCTGTAATAATTTGTTCTGTGTACGGGTTTAAGGTCTTATTGTATGTCCTTTTCGCTTTATTTTTGAGATATATGAGTTTGTGTAAGTCGTTCGGCGTGAAAGTGTGCTTCTTGTTTTCTATTGGCTTAGAGGCTTGGAGGTGGGCGGAGCGTACAGCGGCAGTGAAAAGCGAAATTTTGGATTCCAGCACATTAGGGATCCGAATGCCTGAGAAATCAGACAGAGAAATGGAACTGCTTAAATTTTTACGGAAATCAGACCAACAGGTGGTAACTGCTCTGGGATTATCAATATAAATGGGAACGGACAGGGAAAAATTTAGAATAACTGGGTTATGATCCGAAGAAAGCTCCGGGGTGGAATCAATGGAGTAGGGGAAGTGAAAATTATTGATGACGGCTATATCTAAAGTATTGGAAGTCCCGTAGCCGAAGCGGGTGGGGGAGTCTGGATAAGCTATTGTTAGATTCAGGAGATCGGCAAACGTTTTTTAATAGCTTTCCTCGGGTGGAATTGACTGAGCAGTTCCACGCATTGTGTGTGGCCAAAGATTACACAATTACTGTTGGTCTGTAGGAGTTGCTCGAAATCGAGAGTAAATAATCTCTCGTCCGAGTGAGGCGGGATATAAACTGAGATAATAGAAAGTGGATTCAAGTTAGGGGGAGTGAGAACTACGATCGTAGCCTCGATGTGCTGGAGTGGGTAAATTGAAGTGGGGGATATTACATTTAATGAGAATTACAGTACCACCGCGCGCGTTCACGCCCGTGTTCCTGTCATTACGATAACAAACGTAATTAGCAATTTTAATGTTGTTTTTAGGTCTCAGATGGGTTTCCTGAAGAAGAATGTTATCGGGAGAGTACTTCTCTATGAAAATTTTAAATTCCATAATTTTATTTAATATGCCGTTTGCATTCCATGAGCAAAGTTTGAGACCAATCAAATTGTGCCTATTCATCATCATTGTCAAGATAAGCCTCTAATAGGGCTTATAACTGAGGTTTAGTGAGCTTAGTTTTGGGTTTTTTAGGTTGGGGGGCTGGATTATTAAATGAGAGAGCAGAAAATTGCTGCGTTATAACGGTAAGGGCTTGAATAGTTTGTTGAAGGGTTTGTAAAATTAAAGCTTGAGGAGAGTTATCTTCAACATTAGAGTTATTTACAATAGGGGAGGGGAGAACAATTTGATTGGCCTGTTTTTGATGGGATATAGCAGGACTCCTTCGTGTATTTGAATGTGTCGCCATCTGTTGAGGAAGTTTGAAGTTAGAAAATGTTTTATTGCTAGCGGCCTGCGCGTAAGAAGTGTTGGGGCGAATTAGATTGTCTACAGTAGTGGAATAATTGTTTTGTGTGATGTTTGTTCCTTTGCGGAGTTTAGGGTATAGGGGAAATTTTGAATAGTTTGCCATGTGTCCGTACACATGGCAATTGATGCAGTAGGTTTTGTCAAGCCGTTTAATGGCACAGTCTCTCGTTTGATGTGCCTCGCCACATTTCAGACAGTGGGGAGTGAAATGGCAATTTTCGGCAGTGTGATGAAATTTATTGCACGAGTAGCATTGGGTCCCCCCTCTGCCATCGTACCATTCAACTCTTACCGTGAGGTAGCAGAGTAGCGTTAAATGAAAAATATTTAAGTTGGTTAAATTACGGGGTAAGGTAACTAGAAAAACTGGTAAATTTTGTTTAGTTATTCGGCCTACTAATTGATGTACTTTTTCGACTGTGTAACCGAGTTTAATTAGATGTTCATGAATTTGTTGTGTTTTTGTATTTGTGGGGAGTCCTTTTATCAGTACTTTAATCGGCCTCTCGTATTTAGGCTTAATCATGAAAAATTGGTATTTGAGTTTTTCCACTGCATCATTTAAAAGTCGGTAGTCTTCAAATGTGTCTGTGTGTAATTTAATCAGTTCACCGGTCTTTTTGCTACGGAGGGTGGGGATAATTTCTGTTAAAGTTTGAAGTTGTTCCATGTAATTTTTTTCAATTTTTAAGAAAACCGGAGGTGGGAGAGTGCTGGGAGTAGTGGTGCTGTCAAGATTAACTAGTGTGGGAGAGTGCTGACTAATATTGCCGGCGTTTTGAGAATGTCCTGCTATATCCTTATCGTTAAGTTTAGTGAATCTGTTATTAGTTTCAAGTTCAAAATTTTTAAGATCAATCTTTTGCATTTTAAAGGTTTGTTTTGAAGTAGGCGAGATGAAACCATCTTCGCTTTCCTTCCGTTTAGAACTAACTCTTTTTGGTAGTTCCGGGAAATCATCAATAACACATTTAGAGGGAGAATTTAAAGGGGTGAAATGTATTTGACAACCAGGGGTGTTACAGCGAGGAAGAGTATTAAAATCACTCACCGCTTGCAGTCTTCTTTGGTCCATATAGGCTTGTCGTGTGTACAAGTCGGCCATGTCCTGATCGTCATCTTGAGCGTATGGGGCAGCAGATTCTATGGCATACGTGACGTTGCTGTACAAGATCGAAAATTTCCGTAATTCTGCGTTGGCAATTTGTAATCTATCGCAGTTATTCATGCTGGGTGTAGAGGATCTTGAAGTTCCGGAGGCAGAGTGAGTCATTTCCATGTCCGAGTGGTGGTCATTATTCAATTCCATGTCGAAAAATTCCAAAGTCCAAAGTCAAACGATTAGGCAAAAAGTAGCTGAATAAAAAAAAGCACAGGTCAAAAATAGCCAAGCAGGTACTCCATGAACTTTTCAACCTATAACCAAAATCTAACGTTCAGCGAATTTGAAGTCCAACTCATGGCGCCATCTATTGTGGAAGATTGTTACATCAAGCTTGGGCAAAGGAATTATTATTTAAGAGTTTATAATTAATTTAATAGTTTAAATTTCCATGTGCTATCTAGGAATGCTTTTTGTTTAACTCGATACCCTTATTGTATATGTGGTAAATTTAGTAAGCTAAAAGTATTAGTCTACACTTTTTTATGAACGCGTTTTTCTTTACGTGAGAACCATAAAACTAAATATAAGCATTATTTATTTCAGAAATTAAACCATAAGCCAGGGGCGATCCTAGCAGGTGTGCAGCGCGTGCAATGCACGCGGGCGGCCAAACAAAGGGAAGGCTGTAGGCCGTATATTGTTCTATCACTCAAACAAAACTTTTTATGAATTTCTCAAAATAAAACTTTTAATAAATCGAATAAATATGCTAAATTTGAATAGTTATTGAAAAATCGTCCCGATTTTCAGATAATACAGCATAGTGTAAGCAAAATATAATGTTAGTGCATAGTGTGTTTGCAGCAATTGTCCATAAATGTTTACTCTTTACTAACATCCTTCTTCTGATAGCAAAATTCGTGTGGGGGGGGGATGACAGTACCGCATAAAAAAGGGGTTTTTTTGTTTGTTTTTTATTTAATAGAGGCACTGGCAGCTCATTGTGGATCGTTGTTTAATAAAGGTGTCTTAAAAAGGATTTTTGCGAAAGTTGCTTTACGAAGATATCTAATACGGTTAATCGAATAATGTTTAAATTCATTATGACTTTGGGGAAATTAAGTTTTCAATTAGAAAAAAAAACAGGAGAAAGAAGAAATTTTTGCCTGTGGTTTTAAAACCCTTACAAACAATGCTCGTTTTCCTTTTTAATGAGTTATACCTCTATCTCTTATATTAAGTTATAAGAGAAATTTTTTTTTTCTTGCAGCTTCTTTTGAGTAAATAACTTTCATAATAAAACCTGTTTGAAAAACACTTCAGTATTCACATAGTATTATTAATAAAACAGAAGTTCTAAATTTAATTTTATCTTGTAGAAACTATAGTGAAAGAAGCATTTCTCATTCAATATTCTTTTATTGCGGTGCTCATCACACATCGTCTTAGCGTGTTTTTACATTCTGCGTTGGTCTCTCTGCCAGGGCAGATTCTCAAACCTGTTATAAGGGATTCAATTCGGGACCCATGGTCTGGTTCACCACAGAGTATCCTCCCAAGGACTGAGGATGACAACCCAAGGGAACGGCATTATTTTAAAAATTTATAAACATTATTATTATTATTTTGAGAATCTGTACTGGAAGAAATACATCAACAATTTTGAATATGAGATATATACACAAAAATAAAACATATTGTGACTGGCTCACGCGTCTTTTCTGTAACATAACCTCTGGGTTCTTTGACGGCCAAGATTAATGGCAAATCTTTTCCAACCCAAATCCAAGAAGTGAAATGCAATTGTAAATGCAAATAAGATAACCTTTAAAAGAACGTTTTAGTAAGCGGGATGGCAATTTAGAGAAAGTTATGTTTGGAAGAGATAGAAGTGTAATTTGACGACCTATCAAAGATTACAGATTCCTAGCCATTACTACAAGGTGCATACTATTGCACGCGTGTCTAAAAGTCTCTCTGAAAGTGATTGAACCTTTGCGTGATTCAAGGTAGGACTGATTATTTGATATTAGAACTCGTAATATTATTAGAATTAAAAGTAGGCGGATAATATAATTATTTAGATAAGTTATCCAAGTTGCACGATCAGGTTTAGCTACAGCTACGTGTTTGGTTTATTCTCACTTAATATAAGTTTATCCAATTTTTAGGAATTTAAGTTAAACTCTTAATAAAGTAATATTAAGAATTCTAAAATGTCGATTCATTTTGAGAATCCCACACCTCTAATTCACGCTGACAATCAAAGATATGGTCACCATAGAACGACCATATCACAATATAAATGAAATATATACAAATATAATACAAAAAAACAAAACATTCCAACTGAAAGTTCTTCTAGAAGGAGAAAAAAAAATTATGTGACATAAATGGCTAGTTTTTTTGGAAAATGGACACGTCTTCCTGATTTTGTTGTATAGATTGGTTTGTCATTAGTAGATAATCTATCATCTTTTATGCTTTTGCTCACTGTAGGTAGAGATTCACACACAGTTTCTGAGAGGAGATGTGCGGGTTTGACGCGCGATCTAAAGAAACTGTGGTTTTTCGACCATTAACGTCTATGGTGATGGTTTTGTCTGTTCTGGACAGAACTTTATGTGGTCCAGTATATGGTTGACGTAAAGGGGGTTGCACATGATTGATTCTTAAAAAGATATGAGATGATGATTGTAGTGATGGCTGAATGTAGAATCGATCGGTGCAGTGAGCAGATGTTGCCACAGGATTCAGTTGTTGCATTCTGTTACGAAGATTAGTGATGAAATTATTGTCACAAAAAGTCATGTTTGACACATCAATCATGTCACTAGGCAGACGTAGGTTTGTGCCGTAAACAATTTCAGCACAAGAAGATTGCAGATCTTCTTTAAATGCAGTTCGTATGCCGAGAAGAATGATGGGGACTATTTCAGACCATGTATCATTTTAATGGGCTTTAATGGCCGATTTTAAAT
Source organism: Trichonephila inaurata madagascariensis (assembly GCA_019973955.1). Taxonomy (NCBI): domain Eukaryota; kingdom Metazoa; phylum Arthropoda; class Arachnida; order Araneae; family Nephilidae; genus Trichonephila; species Trichonephila inaurata. The sequence continues at coordinate 297,438 of BMAV01008046.1, read as the reverse complement.
GCCGATGGAAACTTTCCACAATCCCATTTGATTTCGAATCATATGTTGTAGTTTTGATCATTTCAGTTCCCAGCTTGCGAGTAAATTCAGCGTACATTGATGAACGCATCTGGATTCCTTGATCCGAGGTGATTACAGATGGCCAACCAAAACGAGAGATCCACGTGTCGAAAATTGTGCGGCAAAAGGGTTTTGCTTGCATGCTTGGAATAGGGATTGCTTCTGGCCATCTGGAGAATCGGTCGATTATCGTAAGTAGATAATGATGACCTTCAGATGGTGGCAAGGGACCGACAATATCTATGTGAATGTGTGACTGAATCTGGCATCAGGAAGAGAAAATGTTCCAAGAGGTTTTTTAGTGTGCCTTTGGATTTTCGATTTTTGACACGATTCACAACACCGGACCCATTTCTTTATTTGGCATTTCATGCTAGGCCACACACAGCGAGAGCAGTTGAGTTTTGTTGAAGCTGCTATCCCTAGATGTGAAAGATTGTGAAGATGGTCAAATATTGTTCTTCGAAACGATGCAGGGACAAAAGGACGTGGAACTCCTGTTGCAGTATCGCAAAGCAAATTGCAATCTGAGGTTTGACATGGTTTCAGTTCTAATTTAAGAGATTTTGAAGAAATTTTTGAACGTCTAGATCATTTTTCTGTGCTAATGCAATTTTTTAAAAATTTAAAACTGGAGTAATGGACTTAGTAATGGAATCAATTTCGATTTTCTTGAAAGAGCATCAGCAACTGTGTTCTCGGAACCTTGCACATGCCGAATGTCGGTAGAATATTGGGAAATTAAATCTAAGCGGCGTAATTGCCAAGGAGAACATTTATTCGGGTAATGCTTAAAAGCATAAATTAGGGGCTTTTGGTCAGTATATATAATGAAGTTTCTGACTTCTAACATATGTTTGAATTTTCTTATAGCCGAATAAATTGAAAATAGTTCCCTATCGTAAGTCAACCACTTTTGCGGATCATGGAGAAAAAGGCTATTGGTTCCCATTTCCCTCGTGGTGATTGAGATAAATTGCCTCCAATAGCAATATCTGAGGCGTCCACCCATAGGCTCAATTGAGCCCCTGGAATAGGATGTCTTAAAAGGGTAGCTTCTGCAATAACGTTTTTCGCTGCTCAAAATTTCATAAAAAGCTAGCCATGTAATTTTTTAAGGAAAAAAACTTGAAATTTTTGAAGTGATTTTAAAATGCTACTCCTCCTACAAAAATTGACGTACATGCATGAAATTTGATTTACAAGTACGTCAAACTATGTATAATAAAATTTGGTATGGGTTTTGCATTAACGTGATTGGTATTCTTACAATACTTTTTTTTATGAATGTTTATTGAAAATTCCTTAAAAAATGTATAAATTCTGAGTTTAATTATTTTTTAAAAAATAAATATTGCTTTGATTCAAAAATGCATACCAACTTTTGTTACATGTACTATTGGGAATTAGTAAAAAAAATTTCAAAGCATTAGGCGCAATAGAAAAAAAGCCTTAGCATTTTAAATGAAGACAAAATAGTTATTTTATCTTTCTGAGGTACGGCAGTTTAAAGTTTTGATTTGCCATAGGGATGTAAATAAAAACGAACGTAAAAGATATCATAATTCTGCGTTTTTTTAGTTCAGAGCTTTCAAATTTTGTGACGTTATAGAAAAGTATATAAAAAAAAAATTTAGGCTAAAAAAAATAAATTTGATTTTTTGACAGATTTTGGTCAATTGAATCGTACTGTGTCCTCTTAAATATTTAATTTATATTGCTTCAAACTGTTAAAAGAACTTTCAAAGAAAAATATAAGTTAGTTTTACTTATATAGACATTTTTTTTCCTTTTTATTGAATGTAACATGTGAAATAAACATATAATTTTTCTAATCTATTCTAAGACTGTGTTAAGATAGCCATTATTATTATTATTATTATTATTTTTGTAAGATCAAATTTTAAAAACTTGAACAATATATATATATTTTTTGCATATTATTGCTATTTTAAGAGGAATTTTCACGATGCCTTTTTAATTAAGATCTTTTACACCAGTGATTCCCAAAGTGGTCTAGAGGGTCTATGACGACCTGCAAGGGGTCCATGTCAGCAAAAAAATAGTTTGGAAGTCAATGAGGTGTAAGTGGTGGTCTATGTGATAGTGGCTCTATTAAACTAGATCGTGACTTTAATTTTAAAAGAAAATTTAAACAAGTGGAAACCTGATTTTACTTATTTAGCAGATTTATTTACTAAATTTAATCAGGTTAATTTACCCGTACAAAAGGTGACAGTATAAATTTTTTTAAAACAGGGACCATTTCAGCGTTTATTTCCAGAGTTAAACTAAAGAAGTATAATACTGGAGGTCCGGAATTTTCTCAAATTAACCCAGACAATTTGTCAGCACGTTTTAACCTACGTCCAACATTTGTTGTTGTTGTCGTGTGTTTTTTATCCTGGGAACATATGAAATACAAGTGAAGAAGAACAGTAAGCATACAATACAACAGAAGAATATACACATTTATACGTTCAACATTTAACTGCCTTTTATTCAGATTTTGAAGCCAGGTTTGAGAATGCTTTGACTATGGTAATATTACAGTAGGCATTGAATTTATAGGGTCATATTGAAAAAAAAAAAATGTCACATGACAACAGGAACTGATCGCGATATGCACCAATGAAGATTTTAAAGTTTAGAAACGGATGCCAGCAATTTTGGATTTAAAAAAGCAAACCTGTTATTTGTCCCGAATTATGGAATATCGTGAGGAAGTTTTTAATTTTTTTCCTAGTAAGGAGTTTCAGCGCAGTTGCTAATCTCTAAAACAAAAAAAAGAAACTGGACACTACTAACAGAGAAGATTTAAGATTAAATCTGACAAGATTGATACTAAATGTTGAAAATTTGTTATTGTAGCGCCAGATTCATCCCTCCCTTTAAAATCAATTGTATGTTGTTTGGTTATTTTATTTAACAGTTATTTTATATATTAATTAACTTTTAATTTAATTAATTAACGTATGCTTTTTAATCTTTTAACTCTATACATTAGTTATAAATTTAATTCTTTTAAAGTAGTAGTAGTAGTAGTAGCTGTCAAAAAGACATTTAAGGTGATAAATTTCCAAAAATTCGATATTAATTAAGCAGGGGTCTACCCTATACCGAAAAACATGGCAAGGAGTTTATTAGACAAAAAAGTTTGGGAACCTCTGTTTTACATGGACAATTTGAAGGAATATTTAATGCAGTCTAATAATTAATTATGTGTATAATTAATTATATTTATTATGTGTATTATTATGTGTGTAACTAATTATAAAAATACGTAAAAAATATATAATATCCTTAAAATATTGTAAAACATTCTGTATGCTACTAATAAAGTTCATCAAAATGCATATTTCGAAAAATTTAAAAATTGAGTTAATAAATTATCTGCAGTTTAATATGAAGAAATTTTAAGAAAATATTTAAATGACTTTTTGATTTTAAACCAAAAAAAAAATATTCTAAAAAATACTAATATTTAACTCAATGCAAAAACATCCTTTAGATAAATAAATTGCAAAATTTCAGGCGTGAATTTTAAATTTCGCGAAAGACGATTATTAAATAGATAATTAATATGAATATATAGGGGTATATATCAAAATAACATAGAATCAACAGCCCTAATAAGCAAACAACAATGACTTTAAGCCTGAATAACTTCCAAAGCCTTTTTAAAATTAAGTTTCAATCTTATTAAAATATGTTTTATTTGTGATTAATACATAAAGGCTTTAATTCTCGATTGTTTAATTGCAAATATAAAATACTTAGAATTCCTATTTCAATATCTTACCAAAAACGTTTCAGAACATAATCACTCATCCAAGACATAAACAAGAGGCTTTTTCTCAGTGTTCTGTAGAACACTGGTGCACTAAAAATTAAAAAGTAGGTGTTTTTAGTTTGCAATAGTTTTTATTTGCTGTTTCATTTTACTATCATATTTCTCAAAAATTCTTTAAAATGTATTTTTCGTGATTGTGAAAATGTTTAAAAGCGTTAGTATGTATATTTAAGAAAAAAAATTCTAGTAATAATAGGTTCCAATCTATAGCAATATTTAAAATCTTTAAAAAAGGCAACAATAAGAATGTCAAAATTATGAAAGAAATTTCTTATAAAAAGCAACATAAAAAGGATTTAATTAAATTTTATTGTTACAGAACAATAATTAATGTGAAAGAATATAGCTACTATTTTGTTGTTGTTGTTCCTAGTATAAAACTATTTAACTAAAGTGGAAAAAAAATGTGCATTACAGAAATAAAAATATTATGGACACAATTTATAAAGTAGATAAGAGTGATTTCTCTCTCAAACAGAATCTTTGGGAAAGCCGAATAGATGCATTAAAACTACTAAGGTATCAAGTGGGAGGGGTATACGACGCTTTACTTGCTGTTTGTAATAATTCGGAAATAGACAACTCTAAAAGAGTTGAGGCTTCTGGACTATTAAGTTGTGTTAAACAATTTAAGTTCTTATGCTGCATTGTAATTTGGTATAAAATCTTAAATTGTATCAATCCTATAAGTAAGCTCTTGCAGACAATGACTTACCATCTGCTACAGAGCTCGAAAAAATTTTAAGATTTTTTCAAGGATCTTGGATCTGACACACACACAGCCTTTAATGAAATGCTTTGCGATGCTCGAGAACTCGCCGACGAAATTGACACATACCGGCTAATTTTAAGCTCATCCAGCCACGTCATACAGTTCGAAGAAGGAATGTTAATTTCGACTATGAGGCACGAGATGATCCGATAGAAGATCCTACTTTGAAATATAAGGCAGAGTTTATTTTTTCACATTAGATAAAGCTATCAATGCATTTGAATCCAGGTTTGATTTGATCAGTACCCACAGCAACTATTTCCAATTTTTATACAGTATTTGTGATTTAAAAGATACTCCTTAAAACGACGAACTTAAGTATTGTAAAGATCTAGAAGCAGTGTTAACTGATGGGAATTCATCAGATATAAAAGCGCTGGACCTGGCGATAGTAGAGGTTTTGGCCTTGCTAAATAAAAAAAGAAAGTCCAATCGAGATTTTAAAATTCTTATCGAACTTGGATTTTGCTCCAAATCTCGGTATAGTGTTAAGGATATTGCTTACTCTCCCAATAAGTGTGGAATGTGGAAAAGGAGTTTCTCCAAATTAAAATTAATTAAAACATTTTTATGGTCCACAATTACCGAGGATCGGCTAAACAGCTTAACAATAAATGTAATTTTTTGAGAGTTTGTAAAAAAAAAATTAAATAGCTTGAGATTATTATTTTAATTTTCTAAATATTTTATTTAAAATTTTACAGTTTGCCATAATAAATAGAAACTTTTTAAAAAGTTTGAAAATTTAGATTCGACTAAAAAAGAATTTAGTTATTTTAATTCAAAACTTATAACTTTATTTTCAAGCATTCATAAAAATTCATTCCACACTGCTACAGAGAAATAAATTATATGACTCGTTATATATTATCGTCCCTTGGGCAGACCCGAGGCTTTGTGAAAGTATTGAAGTTGCAAAAGAAATGGTCTCGCCTTTCCCTAATGTAGAGATACTTTAAAAAATATTTTTAACTATACCGATATAGAATGCATCAGGTCAGAGATCTTTCTCAGTTTTAACCCGGCACTTCCAGCGCAGGGTATGTCATACCCACCGTCTACCTTTTTTAAACGCTCCTTCTAAACCTTTTTTGGAAAATTGATAGTTTCTCGTGTAGCTGACCCCTTTGAGGGGGCTTAGCTTATAGGTGAATTCTAAATATTTGTTTACCACCTCTTCGGGTATGTACCCTGCGCGTTAATCATCGTTACAGTTCTGAATGCATGAGCACGTTTTAAAACTTCCTTATGCTATGGCGTATTATTGTAGTTATGATGAAGAAATGTGATATTTAAGTAATTTAATAGATACAGTATTTAACAGAGAGAGATATAGTACAACAGCATTTTCGGATGAAGAAATTCTGTTCATGATTATGATGATGAAGAATCAAATGATGAACAGCAAATATGATTCCTCCACTGAAATCGATCCAGATTTAGAAGAGGGAGACAGTTGGAAATAAATGTTTTATATGTATAGACACATAAACATTTGGGAAGAACGTGACTTTAAAGGAGACAACTGGTACACATCTTATCCACTTTCAGATGAACTTTTGAAAAGAAAAAAAACCTATTGCTGGAACAATAAGAGAAAATAAAAAAAGAAATTCCAAAATAAGATATAGACGGTACACAGCTCTTCAATGAAATAACTTCATTCAAAGATAATTTTCCAGATAAAAAACCGCCACCTGAGATATTAGAAATTATAATGAAAAATGATCGTGTTCCCTGCTTTCCCAATTTCGCTCTAGCATTAATAATTTTTTTAACCTTACCTGTTTCTCTTCAGCTTCCGGTGAAAGAAGTTTCAGTGAATTAAAAATTACTTGAGAAATAATATGACACAAGAAAGGCTTTCAGATTTGGCCATAATCTCAATTGAATCCGAAATATCAGAAAAAAGTGATTTAACCGAAACTATTAACAAATTTGCTTCTCAGAAAGCCAGAAAAGTTATTTTATAGTTACAGTAAAATCCGGCGTATAACGTGCCCCTACACATATTCGCCGTATAACACGCCCACCCTTTTTTACGAAGAAACATGAAATGCATGTGTACAATGATCTTATGTTTTGAAGTCCTTTATTCGAGTAAAGCCAAGCTTTAGTAAAAAAAATAGTGTATTTTCAGAATTACAACCCTTCAAGTTCATAAGGAATGTTTTATTTCTTTCACAGAAACAGTATTTCGATATATGCAAAAGTCTGATCTTTTTCTATGCTCATCTTTTTGTATTTTTAAAGCTCTCATTTTTATACCCGACTTATAACACGCACCCGAAAATTTTGGTTTTATTTTTTGAATTAAAAGTGAGCGTTATACACCGGATTTTACGGTATAGTTTATTTCTTAGACTTAGTAGAACTGATTTATATACTTTTCGTTTCACGAGATTTGTGCCTTAGAGAGTATTTATTTTTATTAGATTGTATTTTTTGAGTAAATTCTGTCGTTTTTCATTTATAATTATAAAATGTTTCTTTTTATTTTAAAGGTTATATTTTTGTTAGAGTTTATTATTTTGTTAAAGTATTTTATCGCTATTATAGCTCATTACCTGGCCAAAAAATGAAGTTATGCACTTCAAATTTTATTTGAATTCTTATTAATGTGTGTTACTTTTTATTCTTATATAAGTAGATGAGTTTTTAACGTCAACGTTAAGTATTAGTCAAAATATGAAAAGTTCTCTAAGGGACATTAGGTGTTTGCACGAAGGCGGCCGATGCCCTAGGATCAGCCCTGACAGAGGCAATAAGAATTTTTGGAAGATAGCGAACCACATGACATGTTTCATTTTTGTCTTGAATGTTGTTATTTCAAGTTCAAATAAAATCTCTACCATCAACAAACTCGTTTTCAAAAAAAAAAAAAAAATGACCTGCTGCAATTGGCGCAATTCAATCTCTTGCATTTAGCTCGCTTGAAATAGCAACAGGTAATTATGTTTTTAATTTCGAATTAATTTGTATCTTTTAAGAATTGAAATATACACACACACACAGATTCTTCCTGTAAGGTACATCTCCAAATAAGGCACAATTAATCTTGCTACCCGTCTCTTTTAATATGGATCTTATGTATTTACTTCTTATTAAGGGACATTTAAATTAAACGACACTGAAAAAAAGTGTTTTTTTTTTTTTGTAAAATTTTAAGAATTCAAAGACAAGTTTGTGTTTTTCTTTAAATATTCTGATGAAATAAATTAAGAGAATTTGCATATTTGATCGAATTGCATGAAAGGAAATGAACTGAATGAAAAACTACTGCTTCTAGGTAAAAATGCAAATATTGCACGGCAAATACATAAGCGTACACGTGTGTGTAGCGGAGCCAGCAGAAAAAAACAGGCTTTACAAGCACGAGTAAGTTAAGACGTATTTCGTTTGCCAGCACACCTCGATGAATTTCTTGGTGTTATTTTGAAGCAATTGGTTCAATTCAAATTGTAACAGTAAAAATGAGTAATCACTAACGTTTAAATGATGGAAAAGGTGATGAATTGTGGGGGGCTAGAAGCAGGCCAATGTTTAGTCCACATTTGTAAAGAGTTCAATTTAACTCCCAGTGTCGTGTGTAACTTATGGAAACAGTTCCAGGATACTGGAAACATCGAGAGAAACCCTGAGCAAGGTCGTCCAAGAGCCACAAAGACCACAGAAGATCACAATTTGTCGATTATAGCGAAGCGTAACATAGGGGCTACAGTTTCTCAGCTCTTTCGTTACATGTATGCAGCCACAGGAACCCATGTATCAAGGGTGATTGTTTCAAAAAGACTTTATGAGAGAGGGCTGTTTGCTAGAAGACCTGCTGTTTGCTTCCCGCTCACGTCTATGAACAGAAGAGTCCATTTAGCATGGTGCAGACAGCATAGAGATTGGAGTACGGATCAATGATGTTCTGTTCACCGATGAGTCCCGTTTCAGCCTAAACGCCGATTCTCAACTTACATTCATATGGAGAGAAAAGGGACCCACTACCTAATGTCTGGAAAATTGGCAATTATGGCGGAGGAGGTCTGGGCAGGCATCATGTTGAATGGCCATACACCTCTCCATGTCCTTAAAAGAGGCTCTGTGACTGGTGGGAGGTATAGGGATGAGGTCTTGGAGCTCTACGTTCGCCTTTACAGGTGTGCATGTGACCTCGAGTTCATTTTAAGGGACGATAACGCGAGACCATATAGAGTTCTTCTGGTCGACGAATTTCTAGAGAGTGAAGATATTTGCCGTATGGATTAACCAACCAGGTCTCCAGACCTCAACCCTATAGAGCTCGTCTGGGATGCTTTGGGGGGGGGGACTGCAACTCGCAATTCCCCTCCGAGAGCCATCCAGGAAATGAAAACAGCGTTGCTGAACGAGTGTGACCAATTGCCCCAAGAACTGACAAACACGCTGCGAAGCCTGTACATCTGTAAGAGAGGGCCATGCCCCCTATTAACCCATATCTTTTGTTTATTCTGCAACCGCTGTTTCTCACCTTCCAACTCCAACGAGTTTTACGGCACAATCATGTGTGTGTATTGCAATCATTGAATGGTTATTTGTTTTGTATTGTATCAATATATGTACATATCAAATTTCACTAAAATTGGTCCATCAGTTCGAGAGATAATCGATAAAGTCTGCAAATTCTCTTAATTTCTTACACCAGTGTAAATTAAATAGAGTACTGTCCTAATAAATCAATGTAATTTGACAGAGGAAAGGAACTGAGAAATAAAAAAATTGCAACGTTGTTTGTCCCACGCTTTTATTTAGAGACAAAACATATTATGTAATAAAGCGATTGCAACTCGTGGGGGCGCGTTTCCTTTGGGTTTACATAAGAAATAAAAATGTTAGCTTAGGTAGCTTTAAAAAGATCCGTACAATTTAATATTTTTAATAAATTTATGTAAGCACAAAATTTTATTGCTCATTAATACAATAATTAAACTTATTCTATTAAGAATTTTCATTTTTCATGAACTTCAATTTCTTTTAAAAAAAAACTTGTGACTAAAGATTTGTTTATTTAAAGATTAATACGACTTGAATTTCTAATTAAACTAATTTGCTTAGCATTAAATGACAAAATACCCAATGTCTGGTCTGGTGGGTTTAAATTTCTGGCTCAAGGACATATTTTGTCAAACACAAGGTTCCTTATTGGAAGGTACTTCTATATTTTTAGCCTATTAAGATAAAGTATTAAAAGAAATATTTTATTGTATTTGCCTTCATGAAAAAGCGGATTATAAAAATAACATACTTAGTTTTAAAAGAAATCACTTTTGTTAATACATGCGTATACACTTATGTAATAAATAAATTCACATTAGTGTATAACGATTTTAACTGAAAGGATTACTGAGTTTTTGTTTATTTATATGTTTCTAATGTGTTGTAATCCATATTTGTGATTTACCAGTAATTGTACTGTTGTGTATATATAGTTGGATAGTTTAAGAAACGGTTCGCAACAGTAGTCAGGTTATGATTTCAGATTTATGCTTAATTTGCAATTAACCTTAATCTAGGCTGTGACGTCTAGTGTTTGAACTACTGTTGGCGGTGGATTATGGAATGTTGGCTCGAATCGGCGCTTTAACGGAGGTGGGTTACTGTATTTTGGGGAAGAAGGTGATGGACCCTCGAGCGAGGCAGTCAGGTCAAGAGAATGTCCCGTGTTTTTGGAAGCGTGGAGGGCTTGACCGGGATTTGAAGTTAAGGAAAGCGACTTAATTTGATTAAGAACCGATGCATGGAGCGGGGTTTTGCTGTACCAAGAATAGAATTTCTTAGGAGTGTTTTAACACGACGGACAGTGTTTCGTTTATATGGAGTGAAAAGCGAGATAATTGTGCTGGCTGTTGAGAAGTAGTTGGTTATATGGAGATGGTTAGAAAGTAATTTCGAGATATTACAACACGCTCTATTACAAGAACAAGATGAAAAAGAAAAAAAAAAATGTTTAAAAACGCAACAAAAGCGAATTTGGTAACGGTTTTGCATGAAATGGGAGAAACTGTTGACTCCGACCTGGGAATTCTGGAAATGAGGCAGAAATTGTTGCGTCCTTAGAAAATGAAGAATTCGTCTGCGATTTTTTAGATAATATGATAGAATTGAAAAAGAACAGCGTAGAAAGAGAGAAGAAGAATATAGAAAGGAAATAGAAGAGCACAGAAAGAGAGCAGAAGAACGCCGCTCAGAGCGAAAACAAGAATTGGAATCAGCGAGAATAGAAGCAAGACAGGAAACAGAGAACGAGACTAGATGCAAGGCATAAATAAGAGAAGGAGGTTAAACTCAGGGCTGAGGAGGAAGTAAGACTCAAGGCTGAGAAGAAGACAAGGCTGAGGAGGAAGCCAAAGCAGTGGAGGAAGATGGAGGAAGAATGAAAGAAACAATAGCTTTGGAAGAAGAGACGAGATTGGAGAAGGAAAGATGGCTTGTAGAAGAGCAGATGCGCCCAGAAAAATATAAAATGGGAATGAAAGCAGAAGAACAGAAGCACTTTCAAAGAAAGATGTAAAAGAGCAAAATCAATTGTTAAATAAAGGGCAGGAAAAATTGTCAGATGAAGACATGGAGGTACCTCAAACAATCAATAAGGCTCTTGTGTTTAAAAGTGAACGAGCCCAAATACATAGTGAAGATTTAGATGCTGTAGCACAACATGTCGCTGTTGAGGAAGAAAAGAGTTTATCTAGAGACTCATCTAATGTATTGCTAATTTCTGCAGAGGAAGGAATTGAAGAAGAAAAGCCAAAATTGCCTGAGAGAAAACTCAAGAACTTAAGCAGAATGACAGTTGCCGAATTACAACAAAAAGTGAATTTAAAAGCCTCAAGCAACCTTATACTTATACCCCAGCACTGGAGTTTTAAACTTAAATATTCGCAGCATGAAAGAGGAATAGAAAAACTTGCTTGGAAACTGTGGGATTTTATCAAACGAGTTGGTATTATGAAGGCGCGACAATCATTGAGAGAGAGAGAGGATCAAAAGGCAACAAAAGTCAAGATGAGGAAAGGAGTTTAAACATAAAAGGAGAATATACAACAACATCTCCCGGGATGGCTGTGGAAAAGGTTAAGGGTGAAACCCTACCCCTAGACCAGTGATGGCGAACCTATGACCCGTGGGTCAGACACTGACCCACGCAAACTTTTTAACTGACCCACTATTACTAGGTCACCACTTGTTTGTTTACGCGGGTTTATTTAGATTTTCTAATTTGTGTGGATTATTTATATTCTATTTGTATTTTTTCAAGCACTGCATTGGCACAAAAGCAATTTAAATGCTGTCTGTAACCTTCGGTTTGGTAACGGTAACGGTTATACATTTATGTGGAACCTTAGAGATAGCTCTATTATCCACTCATCATAATAAATTGAACAGAGAATAATTTGTTGAAGTTACATATAAAAATAAAAAGCAGTCCACATTAAATGCAGCGCAATAACGCTGGTGGAGGGGTGGGTGGAAAACACTCTCCCAGTGTATTTAGTTTCTGTTTCGCTTTCATAGGAAAACGAAGAGAAAATGACGTCACATCTCCATGACAGCAAAGCCCGTCTTTCAACCGTCTGCCGCATCTTGACGGAACGAGGAGAAGGGATATATTTTTTAATAACAAGGATTAAGAGAATAATATTTTTAAGTCCGTTACACGTTACCTCTAAGATAACTGCGTGCGGTTATTGAAAGGAAGTTTTAACTAACCACTTGGAAGAAAAAGTAAGAAAAGGCAGATGAGTTTGAAATAAGATCATGAGGGGTGAAGTTGCCACACTAAACGCGATCAAAAACTTGCATGGCGCGGGGGAGGGGAATAATTAGAGTGAGTGAAGTCTTGCAAAAGAAGACAACTAGTGTAACAATAAAGCTCATATCTTTTTAATTCGTATCAAGACATTCTCATCCTTTTCAGAGCTGGGAAGTGTTGATACGAGTGATTAAGAACTGTTCTAGGTCTCTTAGAAGAGCTAGGAATAGAATTGTCGTAAGCCGGGATTTTCCTGATAGATTCATTTGAAATCTGTGGTAACCGGTTGAAGAAATTTTCTGATTGTTTTTTCATGAAATCAAGAAGCGGCGGAACATTAAGATCTTTATGCAAGACTTCGTTCCTGACAAACCAAGGTGCGTTTGCTGCTCTACGCAGTTGAATGTTTTGAAAAGTGTGCAATCTTTTCAGGTGAGTAACTGCCGCCCCTGCCCAGATGGGAGAAGCGTACAACATGATGGGGCGAAAAATGGCTTTGTATAATAGAACCTTGTGCCTTAATGCGAGCTTGCTCTTGGGAGAAATCAAGCGATTTAGAGTGTTTCTCATTCCAGCCGCCTTTTGGTGGGCGGAACGGATGTGCTTAGCAAAGTTTTAGTATCTAGTATTAAACCTAGGTACTTATATTCAGTGACCCAGGGGACAGGCTGATTAAAAATGTTGACATGCGGGAGGTTTCCGATGCATCGCTTTCTCGTAAAGAGGAGGCATGCGCTTTTAGATGCATTAACCTTTATTTTCCAGTCGTTAAGCCAGGTTTCGAGTCGAATGACATAATTTTGAAGCCGCTCAATGATATTGCGGTTATAAATGTTTTGGGTAAAAATATGGCAGTGTCGTCCGCGTACATCGCTAAGTGGACTTCGGCAGCCTTGGGAATGTCGTTGATGTATAGATTAAAGAGCTTGGGCCCTAATAAAGATCCTTGTTGTACCCCACTGAGAATTGGACGCGGGGTGGAGATACTGTTTTCAACTCTTACCCTAAATTCACGGGAATTTAGGTAGGAGTGTATAATTTTGATGAGTTGTTCCGAAAACCCAAGTCGCACCTTCGGTTTGATCACTATAGTTCTAAAGTTAGGCAAATGACAACAAATGTATATGAAAGTATGTAGTACAGTAGAACATCGTTTATATCCGAACGTTTAATATCCATACCAGTTTTTTTTGTTAACTACATCTACTGTATATAAATACGTTTTCGAACATTGCAATGCTCTGCAGTTGTTTCGCATGAGGCGGAAAGTGACAGGAAAACCCAAAGTCAACGATATTTGGGGAATTTCAGTTGTGTGATTTGGTAAACATCTGAGAGGAATATTAAGTCAGTTTGTTTCCAAGTGAGGGGTGTATACGTGCTCTTTTGTTGAGTTGTGAACAGCTATGAGATTGTGACTTCCGTACAAGAAGAATTCAACCCTGTCAAAACGAGAGAGATGAAACGGACGAAGGTGAGGACAACAACAACAACGAAAGTAGCAAGGTCCATCAAATGCTGACCTGTTTTCTGCTTTAGAGACAGATGTGGAGGGGTATGAACAACAATCAGAGTGCTGTCTTACTCAACTGCTGCTCAAGAGAATCAGAGACCTGGCAGCAAAAAAAAAACGAAGGTGTACAATGGAACAGTGATTATTTTTCACAATAAAGGTAAAACTGAGACATTTTGTACCTATTTTGCTTTTTCTTCAAGCTCGTTTCCCGCATGTGATGATTTTCAATATTCGTATAGTGTCCGGTTTCATATACTGCAGGGATCGCATTCGGTCCTCAGTTATCCGAACAATCGCGTATCTGAACGGTGTCCTGTCCCAATTGATTCGGATAAACGACGTACTACTGTATTTGAAATAAAGCAAAAGTGTTTACAAAATATCAAATAAAGTTTATAATTTTACTCACATTTTGTTTGTTGAAAAAAAATTGACAAACCAAAGCAAATAATCATATTTAAAGTACTTTTGTAAAGTTAGGTTGAGTTATGTTTGTAGAAAGAGACTTCCGAGAGACTAGCACTTACATCTTTCTCTCTCTGTTTCATCTTGTGAGGCGCCAATTGGCCCTATGCGTATGTCTGTTATTCTCGATACTAGCAATTTAAGTCGCGCCTGAGCCATTTGGTACCAGAGTTGAACTTAGTGGCATCCATTTCGAACTCATTTAAAAGTAATGTGTATTGATGTGTATGTATTTTAGGTATGTTAATGCAAAATTTCTTCTCAAATTATTGTATTCTAAATATAAATACTCTTAATTGTAATCCTGTACTATGTCGGCGGTTAAAAAATTTAAAACAAATCATACGAGTTCCAGGCCATATCAAGCTGAATGGTTTGATAAAAGTGGTGTGATTGAAATGAATAAAATGGTTATATGTGCAATTCGTGATGAAAAAGTGACTTCACGTACATATAATATAAAAAGACATTTTGAAACGTTGCATTCTAATCTCGGTATATCAACAGATGACGAAAGAAAAACATATTTTTTACAAAAGAAAAACGAGAATTTCTCAAAACAGTGTTTTAGAAAGTTTTTTGGTTCCAAAAAATAGCATTACAGCTGATAGTTTCCAAGTTGCCCATTGCATTTCTCGCCACGAAAAACCTCTTTCAGAAGGAGAATTTGAAAAAAAAAAGCGTGTTTAGAATGTAGTCGTACATTGTTTGCCAATTTTAAAGAAAAAGACTTGATTATGAACAGTATAAATGAGTTACCAATAAGTCGTAATATAATTAAATATCGATTAACAGAATTAGAAAAAAATATTTTTTTCGCAAATACATAATGACTTAAATTATGCAGAAATGTATTCAATTGCTTTAGATGAGAGTAATGATGTAAATGGTTATGCACAATTAGCAGTTTTTGCTCGGATATGTATGGAAATAAAATGGAAGTTTTAATAAAACTAATTATTTTGAAAGGGAAGTGTACCGGTCATGATATTTTTACAGTATTTGATATTGCATTTAAAGAAATGGATATTGTCCAGAAAATATTGGGTTGTCAAGTATGAAATGGAGCGAAGTTCGTGTATTAATTTCAACTGCATCTAACCTCGTTTAGACGCCGTATTTTGGCATAATTTGTTTTTCGTGTGAAAGGTACATCTTTTCCTCTTTTTAACGCATATTTCAGATTGAAAAAAAATTAACAAATCATCTTAAAATCTTAATTTTTATTGAAAAAAAAACGAATTCAATTATGTGCATTTTTTGCTCCATTTCATACTTAACAACCTAATAGTTTCGGTAACAACAGACGGTGCACCTAGCATGGTAGGAAAAAACATTGGATTTATTCAGTATATCTTAAGCAAAATATTCCACATTCTCTGATTGAATTTCATTGTATAATACACCAGCAAGTTTTACGTGTAAAGCATGATTTAAAAACGTTTTCGAGTGGAATTGTAATAAAAATAATCAACTTTATAAACGCAAGAGCTCTTCATAAACGTCAATTTGCACGATTCTTAGAGAAAATTGAATGCCAATATCCATGGATATTGACACACAATAAAGTACTTAGTTTTGGTCAAGTCCTTAATCGCTTTGTGTAACGTTATTAGAAGAAATTAAGCTCTTCTTAATTGAAAAGGACAATAGTTTCGACGAATTATCCAAAATTCATTGGTTAAATGATTTATTGTTTTTATGCGTCATGACTCAGCATTTTAATGAACTGAATAAAAGAACTTCAAGGGCATGTACTAACTATTTTAACGATGTTTGAAAATATTAAAATATTTATGATGAAACTGACATCTTTAGTAAAGATTTGGAAGTGAAATTCCTGAAAATTTTTCCTGAATTACAAAAGTATTTACAAAAATATATGTTATTTATTTCAAAAAAAAAAAAAAAAAAAAAAAATGCACCTAACATCATTTAGACTCCGTATTATGGCATAATTTGTTTTTCGTGGGAAAGGTACATCCTTTTCTCTTTTTAACGCATATTTTAGTTTGAAAAAAAATTAACAAATCATCTTGACATCTTAGTTTTTATTGGAAAAAAATAGAATTCAATTCTGTGCATTTTTTGCTCCATTTCCTGCTTGACAACTTAATATTAAACGTATGGGCTTCTTTATCAAATAATTTTATATCAATGAAAAAATTAGTTAATGCTCTTTTAACTATGAATTCACATATTCGTGTGAAAAATTGTTTTCTTCAATGAACATTGTAAAATCTTCTAATAGAAATAGACTTGACAGGGAATTAACTGCATAATGCGTTAAACTAATGAATACGAAATATGAACCTAATATGAAAAAACTATCTGAAAATAAACAGCAAGAGATTTTGCATTAAATACTTTATAATCATTTTTGTTATACATATATATATATATGTATATATATACTAATAAATAATAATTCATAATATATATTGTGTGTAATTTTCGTTACTCTTTGTTCAAACACTTATTGCCATTTGCACCAAATACTTAAAAATTTTTCCCCCACTAAAAATTTTGAAACCGCAAAACCCCGCCCACTTTTATCCGTTAAGCCAATCGAATTTTAAAAATGTTTAGTTTTAAAAATACTCAATTAAAAATTTTTAAACTCAACTCTGCTGCAAATGGGCATTAGTGACCCCCGAGTTAGCACTAAAAAAAAAAAAAAAATATGAACACAATTTGACCCACGTCTCAAAAAGGTTCGCCATCCCTGCCCTCGACCGTGGGGTCTTTGACCCAGCACGGGTTGAGAATACTTTCGGAGAGAAAGGGAACTGGACACTTGCTTTCTCCACCACAAGTGAACACTTTGAGATCGGACATTGTATATAGGTAAAATCAGTCCTTAGCTATTTTGGACATTGATAATTCATAATGTATCCTTATTAATATTTTTTGTTAATGCTGTATATATGAATATAATATTCATTTAAAAGTGGAATTTTGCTAGGAAACCGTTTATTATTGATGTATTGATGTAATTAGTGTGTAGTTTACATGAGTACTCTTAGAATTAATTTGAGAAGCTTGATATATTCATGGTAAAATAATTTTAGTTTGTTATTTACTATCTGAATATAGAGAGTGAGGAAAAGTTAAGAGAACATTGTTTGTATCAAATATCTTAATTCTTTTCTAAACTATAAGTACTTAGGTTTGGTGAATTTTCATATGTGTATTTCTTTGCATGTAAACTGTATTTTCTTTATTGTTTAACATTTTTTTGGATAATTCTTGGTAATACTTTTTTATGTGAATGTGCTGATTTTTTGTTTATTTATATATTTCTAATGTAGTGTAATCCATATTTCCAGTAATTGTACTGTTGTGTATATAGTTGGGTAGTTTAAGAAAGGGTCCTCAACAGTAGTCAGGTTATGATTTATGCTTAATTTGCAATTAACCATAATCTTGGCTGTGACGTCTAGTGTTTGGAGGCGGTGGATTATGGAATGTTGGCAAGTTAACGGGGGCGGGTTACTGTGTTTTGGGGAAGCAGGAGATGGACCCTCGAGCGAGGCGGTCAGAGCAAGAGAAAGTCCTATGTTTTTGGAAGCGTGACCGGGATTTGAAGTTAAGGAAAACGACTTAATTTGATTGAGAACCGACGCATGGCGCAGGGTTTTGCTGTACCAAGAAGGAACTTTTTCAACAGTGTTTTGTTTATGTGAAGCGAGATAATTGTGCTGGCTGCTGAGAAGTAGGAGAGCATAAAAGGAGAACATTTTGAAAAAAGGTTATTCTATGTTAATTTTTTGCCGAAATATTGTATTTAAATAATTTTTTTTTGTCAAAATGTCTTTAAAACAATTTTATACATATTTTCTAATCTAAGTGACACTAAATATCCCGAAAATTATCCATTTATACGCTTTTTTAAAATCATGGTTCCGAACGTTGTCGGATACTTTAAAAACTGTAGTGACTTTACTATAACTTTTTTCTTATTACTGTTACTATATTACTATATGTACTACTTTTTTGTAGATGATTTACTCAACCATAGTAATAATTATTTTAAAAGTATTCGTGGTTTAAGTTTTATTTGTAGATTTGTTAACAACTGCAAGATCAACAAAAGCAAAATAATTCGGCCGCTAGATTTAAGAGAAATAAAAAAGGTCGAACAGCTTTTATTGAAATTAGTGCAAAAGTAAAAGTTTAAAAAAAGAGACCAATTTTATTCAAAATTCTGGTGTGGTAATTTCCTACAGTCGAGTAAAAAACTTCAATCAATTTATTGATAGTGAAGGAATTTTGAGAGTTGATGGTTGATTGAGTAATAGTGATGTTAATCATAACCAGAAATTTTCAATTCTTTTGCCTTCGAAACATAATTTGATTTATTTAGTTGTTGAATACTTTCATAAAGAGTTTTTAAATAGTGGTCCACAATTTTTTTTGCATCCTATCAGCAAAAATTTTGGGTGATAAATGGCCGTAATATTTGTAGAAAAATTGTTCATAATTGTGTAATTTGTTGTAAAGTCAATCCTATTAGTGCAAATAATGACTCACTGATTTGCCAAAAGGTAGAATTATCAAAAATTTTCCTTTCAATATGTCAGGTGTGAACTTCTGTTTTTCCTTTTTACATTAAATATAAAAGGCAAAGAAAAGGTGTATGTAATAAAATTTATCTAAGTATATTTCTATGTTTTGTTTCCAAAGCTGTACATTTAGATATTGTTACTGATTTAACCTCTAATTCATTTATTGCTACACTGAAACGTTTTACATTTAGAAGAGGTAAATGTGCTAAGTTGTATTCTAACAATACAACAAATTTTGTGGGTACAAATATAGAAAAAAAAATGTTTCACTTGGTCTATAAGCCTGATGAGACCCTAGCAAATTCTATGTCCTTTGAAGGGATTGATTGGAAATCCCCTCCCCTGGTAGAACCCCGAATTTTGGAGGCCTCTAAGAAGCGGGCATTAAATATTTTATCTAAAAAGAGTAAGATTAAAATATGAAGAGTTTGTGACCGAGATTAGAAAAGATGTCTTGTCCCATTATCTTCTGATATTGATGATTTAAATGTATTGACTCTTTCTATAAGGAAATAAATCTTCTATAAATATTTTTTCACATTAAATCTGAAAGTGAGAATTTCCTTTATCACAAAACCATGGTAACTGTTTTGCATCCGCTTTCCACTGGCTATAAATTTCTTTTGAGCCATAAACTCATTAAAGTTGCAAGTCACATTGATTGTAATTTTCTACATTTAACAGAATAACTAAATAGAATCTTCAGCTGAAATGAAATCGATAGATGAATAACTGAGCCAGTTTTTCAGTAAAAATGAAAAAAAAAGTGCTGTTTCCAAAGTATTTAATTTGAACGGAGAGGTATATGATTGTATGGTATATAATCTAATTATTTTTCTTTCCCGCACACACAAATATGTTTATTCTATTTTTTTTATTATGGCACAAATATTTGGGGACTCAAATGTGTATGCTTAGATTTCTAAAATTTGTGAGAATTCTATGAATGATAAAATTAAGGAATTAGTAGTTTTTGTCTAATATTCTATTCATAATTTTAAATTCTTCTGATGTCTAACTATTCATTTATTATACGTAAGCGCATTAAATATTAGACGAGGTGGATAATGACGGGGTGAAACCTTTCCATAAAAAGAATTACGTTGTCTCTCTTTTATTTTATAAAATTACTTGGGATTCTAAAATAATTAAGCTACAATTTAATAATATAATTATCTCTTTAAGGTCATAATTATTCCGAGAATATATGTATTTGTAAATTGTTGTAATCGAGAATTGGTAAATATAAAATTTTGAATACTTAAAAAACATTTAAATTGTTAAGTAACAATATATTTTAACCTTCACACGGACACCTACACACACAGTAAAATATAATACATTTTTGTTGTTTTTCGAGATGGGAATACTTCAAGAAATAAACTTGTACTTTCTCACACACACACACATATATATAAGTCACCAAAGAGCACTTCTGATATGTTAATACTTATAAAAGTGAGACAGTATATGGATACTAAATTTTTATTCTCATTTTAAAAATATTTCAGTTAGAGCTTTGTAAGTATTTTTTTAAAGTCAAAAATATGAAATCAGTTAAAAGTAAACTTCATACGTAAGTTTTATAACTTTTAGATTTGTAAAAACATTTCTAAAAATTTGTTACTGAAGCCTTTGTAGGTATTATGGTTTGATTAAGTTGTGCATGCACTATTTACATGACTCTCGTTTTCAACCTATTTAAAAAAAAATTTATATTTGAAATGATTGATGTAGATAAAGAGAAGTTTCCCAAGGGAAAAAATAATCTACTCTAAAGGAAAACTCAAACGTATTTATTTTTGTACAGAATTCTATTTAAAAAAAAAAAAAACTTTCATTAAGAGACAAAACAATGCATTTGAGTGACAACTCTCTCTTGACTCCAAAGCTGACCATATGGCACTGCTGTACTTGTAGAGATGCTCTACTTCACTTCACTCGGGGTCGAACATCATTTCACCCTGAGTTGGTAGTCAACTACTGTGTGCGACTTCACATGAAAAGCCAAATGAAACTGAGGACAACCGAAAAAAATTTCTTCATTTGTAGATTTTTTTTTTTTTTTTTTAAGAAAAAATGTCAAATACAAATGATAACTTCTAATAATCAGTTTTATATAAACACTTATAATTCTAAATTTATGTAAATTAAAAATGTGTTCATTCAATTCAATATGAAAATTACTTATCTTTCATTCTAATTTTTATAAAGGCAAACTAATTTTTCTGCTCTGTGTAAAGTTATAATAAAATCGCTTCAATCACTAATTGATGAGTTGTAATTTATTTAATTCAAGTGTGCTTCATGGCGCACTGTGAATTATTCTAAAAACGATAATATTCTAAAGATAAGTTTCAGATCAACTGCCTTCAATTATTATAGTCTCATGGCCTTTGTTACTGAAGATCTGCAATTTTCTTATGATTCGGAATGAAATATTTGGCATCTTCTGTCAAGTTTTGCTAAAATTTATAAATTAATTCAACTTACATTTTAGGCACATTTTTTTGTTGTAGAAATCTCCTTGATGAAAGTATTGAATGCAATCAATGGATATCTTGTTAAAGGCTTCTGTACTAAAATGTATCCTATAGAGCATGTTAATTACCAATTTAAGACACTCTCTTGAGCTGCTTTATGTTGATAAATTTCTTAATCATTTGAAAATTTTGCAAGCTCTGACACGATGCATCATGAAGTTCAGCGGCAGATCACTTAAGAGTCTTGGCTTGAGATAAATTAATTCACATCCGGAAAAGTCATTAAATAATTCTATATACAATAAACTCGTATCCTGTACACATTAACTAGGAATGAGTTGATCTCCGGAAGTGATTGGATTGAATAAAATTGATTAAATCTTTATATGAGACTTATTTTTTATCATAACTGGTATCATGCCATTTGGTCAAATCCATGTGTGGGAAATGATGACTGTTGCATTCCACAAACGGGTTACTGTAAAAAGAAAATCATTTTGTAAATTAAAATCATACAAATAAGCACACAAAATAAATATCTTCATCAAATCTCAAGCTCTTGCTTTTCGTTAATATTGAACACTTTTTCTGTCAATGCTTTATATAAGGTCTTTTAAATACGCCTTTGTATTTAAAAGATAGTTTGCGTTTGAGATTATGTTCTAAATAACAAAAGCGAATAACGGTTCAAGTGATAATTATTCATCAAATTCTGTTCTCTCTCTCTAACTGACAAGCGAAAACATTATTACCACCCCTAAATTTTTCAATTAACTCGCCTGGATGACGTGGAGGGAATGTGATTGATTTGGAATATTATTTACCTGCAGTCGTAGAAGGTAAGGTCTTTTCCACTTACTTTTGCGAGTGGCGGGAAAGACTGCTGATCTAAGCGAGTTTGATAGAGGTCAGATTGTAATGGCCCGAAGACTCGGAACGAGGATCTTCGAAGTTGTACGACTGGTAGGTATTTCACGATTTGCCGTTGTTAGTATTTATGCAAAGGGGATGAATGACGCGGGCGAAACCAGCTGTAGACGCCAAGCTGTTAGACTCTTCCCCACGTCATCAAAGAAAAAGTACGTCGAAGACTGTCTCGCGTAGAAAATCAAAATCCGTGCCAAACAATGGATCAGCTGACAGCCCAATTTAATGCAGATGAAAAAGCAAGTGCTTCAAAAGACACGGTTTAGCGAACACTGTTAGGACTGCACAGCAGACATCCCACTCGTGCAATCTTTGTTGATAAAAAGCGTCATTGTCAACTACACCTACAATGGGTCCGGAAACATTGAGACTAGACGATGGATAACTGTAACAGAGCTGCCTAGTCACATAAATAACGATTTTCCATTCATCACGTCAATTGTCGCATCAGGATATGCCGTTTTCCAGGAAAACAGTTGCTCTGCCCCATCAGATATAGACTGGTGGTATTATGTTTTGGATGCACATTGTCATATGGGTGAATCTGGGACCCTTAGCTGGAACAGAGCAGACCATGAAAGCTGAGGACTATATGAACAAAATTGAGGATCAGTAGCACCCTTACGTGTTGCCTATCCTCCCAACTAGAAATGGAATCTTCCAGCAGGACAACGCCTCCGTCACAAGGCTCGATTGTGTTGAAGTTGTTCAAGCAGCATAATGATGAACTCCAATTTATGCCCTAGCTACCTGACTCACCGGATCATCATCCATTGGAATAAATTTGGGCTCTCGGGGAAAGGCAGCTCAGAGATCAAACACCATCATGTCGGAATGTCTCGAGTTTACGTGGCTGCTGCTTAGACATTTGGTACAACCTGTCTTCAGCCATCAACTAAGAATTTGTGACATTCATGCCATAGAAGGCTGTTTTGTAAGGCAAAGCTAGGGTTATTGTGTAAGTGCTCCAAATGTTTTGACTCTTCAGTGCATATTGATTTCCTCATGCATATCGAGATAAAATAATACACTAAGTAGACACTAGGTGATAGATAAAGAGCAAAAACGAAGCAGAATGATCTAAAAGTAAAGCTAGGATTTCACTTTTTTTCAATGAAAAATATAAAATGAATAGAGTTTTTTTCAAATGCTAATTTTATATACATTGTCATCTCTATTTGTGAACCATTTTAAAAGGTCTTTAATTTTAGAAACTATAACATTAAAACTAAGACAGGTTAACTAGAGAACATGTTTACATTCCTGTTTACTTGGGGATATTTCTGTAATTTAAAAATACTAATGTACACAAATACTTTGCAATTTTATACAGCAAACGTAAAATTTAATCTTATGTTCATTATAAGAGCCTAGCACCGTTTCGAAATACCTTTTCAACTGTTTCTGTAATTGTCTTTTACAAAATTATTACTGTTCTTATTCTTATTTTTTCCCATTAAAACTTATACCTACGTAATTTAATATATTCCAAATGTTAATGTATGAAATTTAATTGTGTACATATTGGAGAGTGTTTATATTAATAAAATTGAATGAACTAGTAAGGTTGTGGGGTTTGGGAGAATCGTTTGAGTGAAGATACTTTCTTTTGATGAAATAACACAAGGAATTTTTTGCTATTTTTATAGTTAATAAGAACAAAGTGATATTGCTTTAATCAACGGAAATAAGAAAAAAAATGCATGTACGAAGTGATAATATACTTAAATTAAAATTACTTTCAAGTTCACAGATAAGTTTGTTACTATTTTCTAGATTTTTAATGAGTGTTTCAATAATTTTAATATTCTTTTTTACGCAAACGAGCGCGCTTATAAGTACATATATATGAGGCTGTCACACTCAAAATTTTATTTAGACATTAAAATCATTTATATAATTCTAGAAAATATAAGATTGAAGAGTCTAAATGGCACGCATGCACATGCATATATATATTCCTAGAACTAGCAGATTGTTTATTTGTTGAAATCTTTATATAACTCTACATAGCAAGTATTCAAGAATTTTAAGATTTTTTTCTTTTTTTTGTGTATTGTAAAAAAATAGTGTTTCAGTAGGGAAGAAATAGAAGAAAAATCTGTTTCAGTTTATTAAGATTTTCAAAAAAAAAAGGATATTCTCGGGTATAAGTTTCCCAAACTCATTTGAATAGATTTCAAATTCCACTAATGTAATAGAAAAATTGATTACAAATTGTAAATAATATGTGGCTCTCGTCACTATTACGACAGAAAGATGTGAACTGAAAAATCGACTTATAATAAGATAAGCTGAAGTATGTTTCGCATATTTGGAGCAAAATTTATCGACATTTATAAATACTAAAAGAATTTTTTTTCTCATAGTTCTTAGAGAGACTTTTTGAACTAAAAAACCTAATAATAATCATGACAAATACATAAAAAAAATTCAATATTCAATTTTCATTTTAGACTAAGGAACAAGTATTCCTTACATTATTTTTAGCATATTTACAGTGAAATATTTTCCTTAGAGTTGAAAAAGAAATAACTTACCGCATAGGATCACCCAACATAAATGTATTCATAGGTACTGTAGTAATGTCATCTGAATTATCACAGACGATCCTTCCTATTGTCACTTTTCGAATTTCTGCTAGTTGCTCTGATAAGAGAAAAGATTCAAAACAAAATTTAACAAATTTGAATTATAAAATTCAACACAAAATCAACTTATACAATACAAACTTTTTAATGCACAAATTTAATTGCAGTTAAATAAGTGAAACAAATATCCGAGTTGTCCATGATTGGCAGCACATGATATCCAGCGCATTTTTCAGTTTTTCAAAAATGCGGTCAAACATCGAAATGAAGTCAAAAAGTTTCAGTTTTATTATCACAGCATATATGAAAAGAAATGATTCCAACCCTTACTATATATATGTCTTCATGCTGTTCACTTCGGAGAATTTGTCGTAATTGAGAATTTTTTCGGTGAGGAGTGTTTGATGTGCAAATATATTCTCCATACTGATACTTTATCCATAAAAATTGGCTTGTTCTGTTTGATTTTCAGGAGACCAGAAAATTAAATTTTCTCGTGAAACAACTGTTATATTTCAAGTTAATTTGACGCAGCCATTTTTTAGTCTTTACCTTTTAAAAAATATATTTTATAATAAAAAATATTCAAATCTTATTTGATAGGATGTACTATTGAAATTCTAGGTATATTTGAGCTGAACTTTTCTAAAAAAAAATTCACATTTTATTATTTACATTAAATATACCTATAATTTCCTAGATCATTTGTTTTAAAATAATCGTTAAATCTCCTAAATGAATTACATTTTTTATTTTATCATTACAAATGCGAGAAGAAGTGGTTTGGAGCCAATTTATGCTTGCAATATTATACTTATTTTTTTCATGAAGATATTCAGCTGATTCAGATACTAAAAAGTCAAATAGAAATTTATTGAAATTTTTAATTCCCACTTCTATTAATGTAAACAAAATAACTGTTAAATAACCATTTTTACTCTCTTTTCCATGGTACGCTGGGTTCCAATTATGGAAAAATCCGAAAAGGCGTTATTGGATTGCCAAAAATTAATAAGCATTTCTACAACTGTGCTGTAAATATAAAAAAGTAATCGTAGTTGATGGAGCAGATTTCTTTTAATATATTGGCCCCCCACACACGTAATCAAGCATCGATAGTTTCTTCAAATGGAAGTTGCGCAGTAAAATGTCGATTGATTGATTGCTTATTACTTTGAAACTACCGGAAAGGGTCGGAACTCGGTCAAGTGATGAGGAAACCACCATCCAAACCTTATAAACGTGAGGGCTTCAACCCATCAACACGGCAGGTCTTTAGTGCTACTAGGACTCGACGGAAATAATGACGACCACGAATTCGCGACAATAAAGTCACGTCTGCAATGAAATTTCCATTTTTGTGTAATATGATTGCTTTTCAACAATTTTCTGAAGAATTGAATGGCACGCCATTGAGCAAATAGGAGTAAGTTAGAGTCAATCCTACATAGCAAGATGGTTGAATATAAGCCCTTCGGTATGGCATAAATTATGAACTGTATTTTATTAACTGTATTATGTTCTTAAGAACATAATTAACTTCTAGAAGGTACAGCCGAGGAATATCTAGATCTTCAGCTGCCGCAAATGACCGTTATTTGCAACGAATGTATAGAGGAATGCAAGGATCAGATTTTGTTTGCAAAATTATTCAAGAAGATTGTTGATCCAGAGACTCGCCATTATCCCAGTCATATTCGCGAAAGAAATCTATTTTGGGGAGGAGGGGAGTATATGTAGGTGGCAAGTATGTCTCTGGATGGCCATACTGATCTTCATATATTTCCAAGAGACATCGTTATTTCTCAGTTATACAGAGATAATGTTCTCGATTTATATAACTGTCCATCCTGTTGAATGTGTAACCCCTTCATCCTACAAGATGTTAATGTCAAACGATATAAGAATGGGTTGGTGGAGAATGATCTTCATGTGTGTGAGAAGTAAAATATGCGTATAAGTTATACAGAGCACTCTCTCTGGATTTGAATCCAATTAAGCATATTTGAGGTTTGAAGGAGACGTGTTACTGCATCTAACACATGGTTGGCAATTTCTCAAGGCCTTCGAATTGCTTTGGTAAAGCAATGCCTTTTGCTGTCAACTGGGTTAATAAACACTATCATTTTGAGTGTGAAATATCACTATTGGGCCTGTATAGCTGTTGGAGGTGATCTAATTCTATTTTGAAGTTCAGATTGAACTCAAATATGATGTATATTGGTTTTATTTTTATTTTGCTTACTTTGAATATTGAAAATAAGTTTATTAATTTTCTTTTGTGACGAAGTATAAGAGTGTTTATTAAAATTTTTTGCCAAATTTCATTAAATTTTAACGAATAAAAATTTCACAATCAGAATTTTTCTCATTATTACTAAGTTTATAAGCAAGTGTTAACCTTTGATTATTGTGAGATGTCTGGCAAATCTCTCAGAATTTTTCGGTTATCAGTTTCACCCCTTAAAATGAACAATAATCTTTGTGTTTACAATTACCGTCTTCATAAAACAAGTGCAGTTAAATTTTTTTATTATTCCTTTTCATTTTTTATTGTACATTTCTTTTGTTAACAGTTTAGGAAACTTCCCACAATAGAAACAAAAACTTCTAATAAATACATTAAAATAAATAAATGAAAGTAAACAAGTAAAAGTATTAGAAGAACCAATTTGGGCGTTCAAATTCTGAAGTATAATATAACTCAAGTGGGGAATATTAAAACATCTTACAAGGATATAACGTGTAGAAGAGTACAAAAGAGTGAATATGAAATACTATCATTAAATAAGAAAGTTCATTATTGATATATACTCTTTCATTGTAAACACTAGAATTAAATAATTTCTTCATCTACAATGCATAAGATTTAATTAAAAGCAGCTCATTTTAAGAGAAAAAAATTCCTGTATTTTATGCAGTTAACGCAATGAAATTGATTTATAAATTCAAATATTTTATGACACAAAACTGAAATTAATGTTCTTTAATGATCGATGTAATTCTTCAAGAAGCAAAAGATAAAAATATCGTGTTTAAACAATCTGTCTCATTCAATTCATTATAATAAAACGATTGTTTCGGCTATAACAGCCCAAGTTCACGGAGAATATAAATTATTTTGTTTGAAAATTTGAATTTTTTTAATGCATTTAAAATGCTTGCTAATTGATTTAGCGAACTAATTGAACGTAAGTCTTTTGGTCGAAGCGAAAGCATTTCATGAATTTTTTTTTTAGATACCCGTTCTTCGCATGGTTAAATTTAAAAAAAAGGGGAACTCAAATATCCAAATTGCAAACATAGTTCTTTTTAAATTAATCCGTGATCATCTCAATACAAAACAACATATCCAAAAATTAATTTTTTAAAAAATGAGGGCTCACCTTTTAATATGCTTTTAAATAATTCTCAAGAAACTATAAATTAGCCTCCAGAAAGAATGATTTTGCAGAGAATTCAGCAAAACCAAATATATATTAGGTTGTTGCATAATTATTGACCGAAAATGAAACACCAAGGAAAACATGAGTCACAAAGGAAGAAATGAATTTTATTCAGCAAAGTAGCCGCCAGACAAAAATGCCACGGGGACGGTAGAAATAGGTGTCACGTTGGTCAAAGAAATAACAAAACTGCCGAATCAAAACATCCTGGTTCGGGAATCATTTTTCCCTCTCAAACCTTTCCAACTGGTGAAACATATGATAAACAGTCGGAGCGAGCTTAGGTGGATGCGGCAGAAGCTCATTACCTCAACTTCTGAATCTTTTGCCGGCTACCGACTGAGACACGTTGTCCAGCTCCATCATGCAAGAGTGCGGGATCTGACATATTGACCAATGCTGGTTGTTTGATGCAAAGTTTCCTGTAGCATTCATCCAATTGACGACGATACACGCCCTTAATAATGGTTTGGTCTATTGAGAGAAATTCATAATGGACTAAGGTCTTTGCGGTCGACCAAAGGGAGAGAATTTTCTGTGGATGGGGGTTTGATTTGATCGTAGGTTCACTTTTATGCAGCCACTTTGCACTTGATATTGTCATGCAACACACGTTTTTCATCCACAGTCAGGATACGATGCATGAATAGATCTCCAACTTCGCACTCCCTTAGAGATTTATAAGTCTCCGTAGACGTCGCTCTTCTGTTAGAGCATGTGGTACCTACTTTTAGCTCTTTTTTTACCATGCCCATTGTCTCCGAATGTCGGAAGGTTGTCTGTGGTGTTACAGAAATTTCGGCTTCTAGCTGTCATACCGTTGACGTTGATCGGGCCTCGACTTTCTGCCGTAAGTGGAACACATCACACCGCAATGGACGACCGGCTCCAGGTTTATGGTCAATCTTCATATCATTCATACGAAAGTAGACAAATAATCTATACACTGTCCGCTCACTTGTCACGCCTGCACCTCATGTTTGTTGACGTTGACCATTGTAGCAGTTGCCGAAAGTCCAAGCTACAACTCGTGCTGAATCCCGCTTTCGCACATCGCATTGCTCCATTACGTCCTCTTAAATGTCCCCGACTGGCAATTATGTAGTGTGCGAACTTTTCCACTTCACGTTGTAGGGGTAGTTGGTAGTGCATTACTACTTTACCGGTCGGAACGATCTGTAAATGTTGCCTCTATCGGTTGTGGCCAATAATTATGGAACAACCCAATCGACTCAATTG
Source organism: Trichonephila inaurata madagascariensis (assembly GCA_019973955.1). NCBI lineage: Eukaryota > Metazoa > Arthropoda > Arachnida > Araneae > Nephilidae > Trichonephila > Trichonephila inaurata. Next base: position 267,741 of record BMAV01008046.1, on the reverse strand, counting down.
GTCAGAGCCTACAGATCCCAGCCAAAGGTGTCGCTTATTAGAAATAAGTGTACTTGAAATTTCATGTTAAGGTTTAATCACATGACGTCCTGTAATGTAATATACTCTACAGCTGAAAGCAGAGGTGTGGCGAGGGACCCGAAAACTTTCTTACTATTGTGTAGTTATAAATTTGAGTAAAATTAAGTAACTGTTATTTCCGTTGTTCTCTTCTTTAAAATCAAGGGAACCAAATATTCATATTCCGTTCCATTATGAATACCGGTATACGGTATTCATACAGGGCTGTCCAACACGTGGCCCTCCAGTACGTAAACTGCGGCCCGCTAACTCGTTTTTAAAAATTTTTAAATATCAGGTTGTCAAAGTTTTTTCATTTTGAAATTTATTTGAGGGGAAATTTATACATATATATAAATTTACAATGTATTTGCCTGTTACCTGTTCTTGTTTTAAAATAAGTCCTTTTTGATAATAGAAGCGTCCTTTAGATTAAAATAGATTTATATTTTATCAAACAGTTACATTTGATTTTACTATAATAAATAACTTTTTTAATAAATTCCGAATGGCATTATGCATACCCTTTATTATGGATGGTACATGATTCTCTGTGTGTGCGACTTTCATTTCTCCTCCTCCTTATTCTGTTTGGAGCGCCCAAAAAGCAAGAGGCAGTCAGAGATGTTTTTTAAAGTTTAAAAAATATATTCAGGATGGTTAAGATAAAGGGCAATGTATACTAAATCGTTTGAGAATAACAGCACAATCAAATTTTAAAAATAATTAACGAAAGATCAATTTAAAAGGAACCGTTATTTTCAAGAAAGTGGCAACTGTAATATTTTAAACATTATTTGATCATTGCATTATTATATTATATAAACATTATTATATTACCTATGTCTGTATACATGAAAAATAATGAAAACAATAATAATCATTCATTTTGTTTTATATTTTCACTCCAATAAATGTTTTTTTTTTGTTTCTAAATCTGATATAAATGTACATATTTTTATGTGCGGCCCGCGAGATTATAATGTTTTTCGGAAGTGGCCCGCAAGGTCATTTGGGTTGGACACCCCTGCCGTATACCATATGAACACTTTGCTATACGAATCTATAATAGTCTGAATCAAACGATTACAGAAATTTGAAATTGATATTATAGAGCGTATTTTCCAAACTTGTCCAAAATTAATCTTCTCATTTCTTAAACAAAGTTACTCTTCCTTAAAAAATTGGATCTCTCACATAGAGAGAGATCCTGCAATGTTTAATTTGATAGTTATTCTGCAAAGTTGGTTGAGAGAGAAAATAACTTGTACATTGAATTTCAAAAAAGTCGGAAGCGGAAAAAGTTGCTTGAAGGAGTATGCCCTTATTACCTATAGTTTCAGCGTACTGTGTGTGGGCTTTACAATAAGCGGAATATACACGAGATAACTTCCCTTTTATTAATATAGATTTAACACGAATCATTTCAAAATCAAGCATTTTACCTGGTGTAAACGAAGATGGCCAACCGGGATTTTCGTACCAAAATCGATCTCCTCGTCGAATGTTTGCAAACTGTTCAGCTATTAAACACGACAGCGTTGATCCGAGAATTGCCCCAGGTAATGGATATTCAGAAATGGCAGCACTCCACAAATCAATATCATCCACATGCCTGTACATATAGAAAAGAGAGAATACTTACGAATAAGGAAAGTATGAAAATTAAAAGGAGATAATAAAATTATATTAAAAATTAAAGTTTAAAGTTTGTTTTATAATTAGTATTGCATTTTTAATACATATAAACTCTAGTTAAGTAAAAATAATTATTTATAGACCCCCTCCCCCATTTTAATTCCCATTCATATGCCTATGAATGACTTTTTAAGAAGATAGTTTATATTAACGGAACCAATCGTATTTACTTGAAATTTTTATCAGTTGTGGTGTTGTAGCACTCAACCGTGAATTCTCGAGTTTATTTTACAAATTTAAAGTTATTTTCGTTAATTTATTTTTAAAGACTCTTATTCTAAAATTTCAAAATTCATCCGTGTTATACTACAGATATTTTTAAATTTAAAGAGATTTTGTTTTAACTTAAGGACACATTGAAGCAAAAATCAATATGTTTTCATCAAATTTACTTTTAAGATTTCAGGTTTATTAAATCTGAGGTAAACTTGGAAATATGAAACTTGCAAATGGACGTCAGTAAAAAGGTTTAAACTGGTGTAAAAACTGAATAAATTAAATAATCAAAAGCTACCTTTTTCTGTATATGTGAAGGAACAAAGTAAGATGCATATTGTTTCAGGAAGAAAAGAAAAAATTAAATTTTCTTGAAGGGGCTTTTGCTAAGATGTTACATTAAAGTATTTAGAATAATAATGATTTAATAATATATGCATCTATTTTTTTGTTAAAGTACATTTTAAATTATAAATAAGTTTGATTGATACTATTGACAGATTGAGACACATTTAATTTGGTAAGCAAAGGCAAAATGCATAATAAAGAGAAAAAGTGTGATATGTCTGGTTTTCCTATAATTCTGCCTTGAAAATTTTGTTTTAGTTACTCTGAATTCAATTTTATGGATTTTTCTTTTCATATCAAAAACATTTCTTTACTCCGTTGAGCAGATGGCTGACTTTAAAAAAAATGGAAAAGGAAGAAATGCCTGCAATTTTTTTCAAATTTAGATTAATATTCGCAGTGACTGTATCGACGTTTCTTTTATTTTACATTTAAATTATAAAAAAATTTACAAATTAACATCAGTATAAAAATTGATGGATATTAGAATATTTTGTATTTGCTTTTATTCTTCACAAAATAACTAAAACGTGAAGAATATATATATTTGTAAAATAGAGTAAAAAATGTATTTGAAAATTAAAAACAAACAAAAGGAGATCTATTATTATGAATAAATAACATCAAATCTTTACTTATTTATACGCTTATAATACAGGGTGTTCCTAAACTTTTTACGGCCCAACTCGTGGTTTGGAAATGCTCAGACAACTGTACCTCTACGACCTATATTTTTGAAGAAAATGTATGGCGTCATATCCTGTGCACAGAAAAAGCTTTTATCGCAGGCATGAGTCACTAGACATTAAGTATTTCAACATTTTTGATAACTTTAGTAAACGTGTGCGAATTGGTTTGAGTATCTGCATGTTTACATAGGAAGATGTTTGAAACGTCCACCGCATGGCATCAAGTCGTTCTTTGAAGCGTATTTAAATGGCTGCGTCTAGTAGCTAAAGTTGCTCCAGATGCGTTTCGAACGTTTTCGAAGGTAAAACTTGTCGCGGCCTCTCGGTCGCTGGTGTATGTTCAAAAGACATTTTAATAAAATCATCACCTTTATTTGACTATCAAATTACTATCCGAAAATTATTATAAGCTAAGGGAGCTGTCAGCTTAGTTACTTAATTAAATATCAATAATAATAATTAAATTAATTAATAATTATTATCTTTGTCCATAAGATCCAAAGCATTGCTAGTCGTCCTGACTTGACGAAATATCTTGCTCCGTGAAACGTAGAATCTTCTTACATAAACTTCGATACCTTCAATTATTATCTAAATTCAGTATCAGAGTGACGACGATCGACTACCACTCATTCTCTTCGCTTGACTTTCAATAGCAAATCACATTATCATATATCACGGTTTCTCCACAGAAAGCGATTTTATAATCATACAACAGTTAAGAATTTTTCTCAAGAGGATTAGTACGAAGCTCAAATACAAACTGCAAATGCCGATGTTTATGTTTTGAATAAAAGTTTTCTTTCGTCCACCGGATACATTTTCTATGGGTGGTAGAGGTACACTTCTTTGGGCATTTTTCCAAGAAAAAAATCTGCATGTGCAGAGTTTTCCCGGTCTTGATGGGACACTCTGCACAATATATGTGTGTAAAATATCAGTTTTTTTTCCAGTTCACGGATATATAGATACAATTAACAAGGCACCATATAGTCTCGCAAATAGCCTTGAATTGATGTAGGGCTTAAATATACGTGCATCTGACTATATGATAGCAAAATATTAGCATAAGTAGTTGTTAAAACATTAAAAATACAAACAAAAAAAAAAAACCTCCCGAAAAAATTAGATTTTTAACAAAATGATACCTGTAAATTTGAGAATAACGATGAACTGTTTTGTTGGGTAAGATTCCTATAAGATCCCAAAAATTTCGAGCTCTAGGCATACCACAATACTCCCTGTACTTATTGTAACCAGGGACACCATGCTCTCTAGCTCTTTGCACGTTCATTGCTGCCAAATCCATACCGAATCCATCCCCTGGTTTTTCAAAGAGATGATTGGTTACCTGGAGAGGAAAAAGAAGCAATGTTTATGAACTGTGAAAAAAATATTAAAAATTATGTAATAAAAAGTGATACTTCGTATTTTATTATATTGAGTGATTATAATTGATATATTTTACAGCTTATTGCAAACATTTTTATGTTTTCCAGTTTCGTAATAACTTTCATGAAGCACATAGGAGAATTAAATAAGTATTTTAAAACTAAAGCAAATTTTTATATTGGCTACTATTAAAAAGTTTTCTTCATTTTGAAAATTTGACATTTTTCTTTCTCCTATGAGTTACTAATTTGAAAAATATGTCATTTTTGCAAGTGTAAAATATATGATATATATATATATATATATATATATATATATATATATATATAATTCTTGCCAAATATATATATATATATAATTCTTGCCATATATATATATATATATATATATACATTTTCATTCCAATAGTAAAAAAAGTATTTTTAAATTCACATTGCTTATTTAGCCCTTTTTAGAAATTGTGTGCATTTCATTTCCAAGGAAAGATAATCGAGCTTTGCAACAAATTATGAAAATGTTTTCTTTCACCATCTATTTTCAATCTGAGTGTTAAAATAAATATCCCTTTAATTTATTAGCCCCTACCCGTTCTCACTCTTCATCGAAAAATTTACCTTTTTTAATGTAAGAAACATAATTTAAAAAGCCTTAATTAAAACTCATTAACTGTCTGTCTTTTGTTGGAGACCATCTGTGTACCAAATTTCATGTGAATAGCTGCAAACATATGCTTTTTTATGGAAATACATAGAAAATAGATGAATTCTAGAGAAACATACATAAAAATCAGTAAAGTTTAGTTTCTTGATGAGAGTAGATGTTCCTATCCTATTTTAAGTTACAACGCTTATTCTTCAATTCATTACTAAGCAGTCATTAATATTTTGAAATTTCTGAAAATCTCTTGTTTTGCAGTAAAAAAACTTTCTTTTAGTTGAAACCGATGAGAAGAAAATAAAGAAAAAAAAACAATTTAGGCTGATTTGCTACCCGCTTAAATCGAAAAAAAGAGATTCGTAGATTAGACACACACCCGCACAATTTTAAAACCTGTCCAAGAACTAATAAGAATGGATTGCTTAATAAATTCAAGAAATAGATTGTTTATTTGACTCATGTGGAAGATCTATCGACCAAGAAAAACTTATTAATTACAGCGTAAAAGCAACTTTATAGTTAACTTTAATGCTGACTACTGTAAACGAATGCTGCTATCAATATCTTTAGAATTTATTTCTGATTCGGAATTTAATATCATCTAGCAAATAGGTTATTTCCTATCCCTACCGTTCATTTGCTTTCAGTTTAAAAAGAAGACAAAAAGGAAAGCCTGAGTTATTTCCTTATACCGTTTACCAAAAAGGGAAAATAAGCCATAAGTAATATTAATAGAAATTCAGAGAATCACAAACTTAATGAAATATCCGTAACCTCTCTAAATCAAAAAAAAATCAGCAAATGCCTTAAGCAAATAGAATTGAAATATCTAACTTGAAAATCATGAGTGGTAATCCACCTAGGTAGAGGCTGTGGATTAGGATGATTTTCAAATTCCTTATTAAAGTATTTGAAAGAAACTTATTTTAGTCTGGTTACTATTTAGAGGAAGCCCTCGGAGAATACAGAGTGTTTGCGAATAGGCCAGAGAAATGAAGTTTTCTAAATTGTTTGAAAATAATTTCTTGTGAAATATAATTTTTTATTTTTATTTCATAAATAATACTTTTTATTTAAAACCACTGAAATGCAGATAATATTGCTCCATTGAACACTACACACACTAATTAATAAAAAATGAAGGGAAAAACAATGAGAAAATTGTTCAATAATATTTTGAATAAAACTATGGTCATAATATAATATGAAAGAAAAATCGACTAGAAATGAAAGAGTAACAGATGAAATCAAAGAAGAGAGGAATTAGTGGCATATCATTTGAAAGTGCTTTTCTTATACTTTGTGAAATAAGTTGGAAGGTAAAAGGAAATGAACTACTTTTTTTCTTCAAGAACAGAAATACTGAGAATTTAAAAGGGGAGAATTAAAAGGATTCCGATGATCATAGAAAGATTTGTGTGTGATAAACTCAACTTGGACTTACTTCGGTTGTTACTTCTGGATCCATAGCGTTTGCTTTTTCGTTCATAAGTCCAAGGATGAAAGTATCCACGATCCCTGGTTTGTAAAGATTGAAAGGCTGTCGAAGAACAGTAGAAACTCGCAAAGAATCTGTGGGAAAAATATACTAGCTTTCACAAATAACTCATTGAAATAAATGCAATGAAATTTAACAATAAATTATAATTTTCATTACAGTACTTTATTTTAATTTGTACAGGTTTCTTAAAATTTGAAGGTTCATGTTTGTTCCCATAGTTTTTTAACTATTGCAAAACTGTCTCGAACTGTAAATATACGTTTAAACCAGTAAACACCTTTAAAATATTTTTGAACACATTCTTCTACAGTCATTTCAGATCAACAAAAGCAATGGTTTTGTTTGTCTCAATCTAATAAGACATTTTGAATGCCATTCATTTTAATGCTTTTGCTTATGATAAGAGAGTAAGATATATCTCACTTGAGTCATGTTTTCGTAGTAAAATAAACTGCTTAGAATAATTAAATATAAGTTTGCATAAAGGTAACTGTAGTAAACTATCTGAAAGCATTCAAAACATTTTGAGAGAGATAATTATGAAAAAATTAAACCAAATTTTAAGACTTAGTAGACATCCTTGAAAATGTTATATTTGTTAACATTCTGGAAGTGTTAAAAATTTAATGAAAGAGAAAGAAAATCATCTTACTAATTTTGAAATTCACTGAATAGATTTTCATATTATATGAAACTAAATACACTCGAAATTATTCCTTCTATTTTTTTAAACTATCAAAAAGATACTTGACAAGTATTCACAGTTACATTTATAAAATAGTCCGTGAAACAGCAAAATCAGGATGAAATGTACGTTTTGAAGAGAGCCTAGTTTAAAAACAAATGAACTTTAAGCACCTATTCTGCTAATCTACATATCCAATGTTCATTAAAGAAATTAATCAGGAATACATCTGAAATTTGCCAAGATGATTTAAACATATAATTAATTAGATGGTCTCCTTTTACTGACTCTATTGGAATAAACTACTATATTGAAGGAGTGGACAACTAGCGACCCGCTGAGATAGTTCGATGTTCTACAGATTAGGGGCAACATATATTTTTAAGTAAGGTTTTTCTTGCAAAAAGATCAACAGGATGAAATATAGGTGCAAGTTATCTGACATTAACTTGCAGTCTGTCTCGAGAATTTCAACAAGCAATCTCCAACATTAATGAATTTTAATTTCTAGTTACTATAAGCTGGAAAATATCACTTCATCCGAATGAAAACATTAATTTTATGTATCGTATTAAAAAAATCTACCAAGACTTTCTTAAAATTTTATTTATTTGATAATTTTGGATTGAAGTAATGAAATAAATAACATATAAAGAAGGAAAAATATATTCATTGAAAAAAAATACCAAGTTTTTCCAAGTTTTCAATCTAAAAATTCTCATTAATTTTCTATAAACCATTAATTGTTTATTTGAGGGTGAATCGTGTTTGCAGAACACATAAAATCTTTCTTTTTTTGAGAAAAAAAAGATCTGAATAGGAATTGTTCTTTGTTTAACCTTTTTATGACAAAGTTGATGACGGGTAATATATTTTACTACTATAAAATTGTTAAAAGGACATAAAAAACCTTTTCCCTGGAGCCAAAGAGATTATAATATGTTTTTCTCTGTTTTCAGGTACATTTTTATATAAATGGACAATCGAATAATTTCAAGCTATTACTTTTGCTGAAATGCATTTTCAAAGCATAGTATATTTATAAGGTTGTCGTGACATTTATCAGTTATTCTTTACATTTTGTAATAATAATATATACTTTTGGTATTAATCTGGCGTTTTTGAATTTGACTTTTAACTAACTAAATATTAAGATAGATAGAAATTATTTTACTAGATTTTAACAGACCATTTCTTCGTGTTCAACCCCTGTTTTTTCATCATTTCGGAAATAAATTAGACCTTTCATTATGTAAAAATTATTCAAATATTTAGTTAAATAATTATTCAATTAATGAAAATACAACATGTGTGTGCACATCAAATCTCTAGTGAAAA
>BMAV01008046.1:241414-259147 GCA_019973955.1 Trichonephila inaurata madagascariensis | reverse complement strand
TTAATGAAAATACAACATGTGTGTGCACATCAAATCTCTAGTGAAAAGGTGAGTATTATTTCTTATTAAAATGTTTTCTTCTTTTTTTATATCTGTACCATTGAGGAGCCTGTGTAAATATCCTGAATTTTTTCCCCTCGCAATCTTTCTTCATATTGTAGCTATTCTTGTATTTACTAACTTTTTATAAAACTTAAGATTAAGCTTTTCATTTTGTCTTCAAATTATAACATTCTTACTAATATACCTCATTTAGTTAATACTGTGTTTTTTCGAATCTTTTTATTCCGATGGGAATGCTGCTGAAAATCGAGTGCAATTTCGAATCAAAGGTGGAAAAATTCGTTGGGAAATTGATCACGAGACTTAAGGTTGGAACAAGTACAGGTTTTCTAAATTTTTGTGATTGATAAAATAAATTAGTTTTCCACTTCTTATTACTTCTCATTTTAAATTTTTTAAAGTTTTGTTAATATCTAATATTAATGAACCATTTTACACTATTTTTATTTTTTCACAAAAACGTGTGGCTTAGATTCGAATTGATAAGGAATGAAAAGAATGAAATACTTGATGATAGTATTCGCGTAAGAATATTTGATGGTAAATATCTAATTCGTAAATTTCATAAAAAACTCCTCGCTCTGGAGGGGGATTGAATCATTGGTCCATTGAAGGGAAATGTTATTATTCTTAATCAAGGGAAAACAGCAGAAATTATTGAAAAATAAGTTTTTGAAAAATAAGTTTTGCAAATTTTTATACACAATTAAAATTATTGAATGCCGTTTGAAAGGAAGTAAATGAAAATTCATGTTATGAGTCGTAATAAATGCATACAGAGAGGAATAATGTCAAACAAGTTGACCTCATGGATTGACTGGGCACTAACGTCCCACTGTACAGCAATACGAGGATACGAGACCGAGCTCATCCTGAAGGGTTTAAAGCTACAAATGGCCTGCACTCATCCTTTATTAATAATATTTTTGACGGGAAAAGACTAGTTTGAACTGAACTTGATGAATCTCGTCATTTTGAATCTCGGTCAAACGACGAGAACTCTCCAAACTACCACAACATGTCAGTGAGAGGATTTTGAGTCTTGACAGATTTAGTGTTCATCAGCTCCTCAACACAGCGGGTCTTTAGTGAAACCAAGACTCTATTAAAAAAACTTGAGCCATATGTTAGTGATCGCGACAGCAGTGTATGGCTCTGCGTTTGTATCATTGTTGCGGTCTTTAGACCCGTATTCCCTATAATCCTGGGTGGGATCTGTAAGTCTGGTGCAGCCTCTTTGGATCGTGGAGAAGATCTCTGAATTGAAGCCGAAACCAGCCGGTTTTATCCTATTACCTAATGATTAGATAGTTAAAAATCATACATTTTTCTTCCTGTTTCATTTTCATTCACATCTTCTTGTTGTCCATTGGTCTCCACGTCTATTTCACACCACCATTCCATTTTAGAATCAGAGAGGGGACTTTCATTTATAAAAATTGCTCCATGCATTATCGCTCCTTTTCTGCCTTGTAAGAAAATTGTCTCATGAAGGGGATTTTTCGATGGTACGGGACGAGGCTGCTTCATGTTTTCCAGGCACTTTTTAAGGTGTATCAAAAGACACATTTGCACTTTATTTTGATCTTTAGAGATGAATCTCAGTCGGAGTCCCATTGTGGTGACGCGGCAGCGCACAACCGTCACCGATATTTTCCATATTACTGCTTCAATTAACACCCTAGAACTTTATGCTCTAAGGCTGGCCGTTGAACATATTTCACACATCACATCATCTGAAATTCATTATTTACACAGACTTACTTTCATCATTGTTTCAGTTCAACCACCTGTCCAGCCTACATTTATTCATTATCTCGATTGAGCAGAACGGGAATCAATATCGTTCTTTTTTTTTTTGTTGGATTTCCGGTCATGCCGGGATTGCAAGGAATGAGAACAGATTTCCTGTCGCATTCCATGACTTTATGCTTCATTTTCAGCCAAGGCAGAGAAGAACAAGCAAATCCATCCTATCAGTTCTCTTCTAGAGCCTGAATAAAATTCTCAGTCGTCGCGAGGAGTTTCTGTTAATTAGTTGACTTTTAACGGTAGCCTAGTGGTGAAAGTCACCAACTTGCGGCTGGTATGCCATGAGTTCTAGATGAGTGTCGTTCTCGTGTGTGTCATTCTCGTGCATGGCTCAAAATTACAAGCCCATAGCCCTCGTACCCCTTTATCTCTCTCAATCTCATACTCGTATTATCTCTTGACTCATTTGTCATTGGATCGTCATTTATGATTGTCCTCATTTTAATTTTCATAAACAAAAATTTTTCTCTCATTTTCCATAGTTTTTTTTAAAACTCAAACTAGGCAAACTTTTTAGTCAACTAATTTTATAGACTGTTAATTATGTCTTGTTTGGCGTATAATGGCGTCATGGCCCTTGTGACATAAAATACCAATCACGACCATTATTGCTAGATGACAGTGGATTTATTTCTGATTTGATTATGTAATTTTATTGCTTTTCGATTTTTTCAAGTGTATGTAAAAGCACAATTTTTTCTGTTTCAAAACTTTCGCAGAAGAGGTATATAAATTAAATTGGGAAAATTATTACTAAAAGAATTTTTTATAACTTAAAATACTGTCTTACGATCAAAATAAAAATATTATCTTCTAACTATTACAGCCTGAATAAAATTATTTTTCACCAAAGGTAGTAATTTTTTTCAAAAGTAATATGCGTACATTTCTGTGAACAGAAAGTACAACTAATTGAAAACATTGAAAACATAATTGAAAAATTCTACGTTTTTGTCCGAACTTCTTCAACTGAGGTGAAATAGTTTCCCTTTAAGGTATCCGACTACGTTCGGAACCGTGATTTTAAAAAAGCGCATAAATGGATCATTTTCATGATATTTAGTGTTACTCAGATTAGAATACATGCATTAAATTGTTTTATAAGGACATTTTGACAAAAAAAATTGTTTAAATACAATATTTTGGCAAAAAATTAACTTAGAATAATCTTTTTTCAAAATGTTCTCCTTTTGTGAAAAATGCTTCTATTATAATAATATTTTGCCTGTATATTGCTCAGATCTCTCTACAGAGTCTCAACTAGAATTTTTGAAATATATAACATAGAAGTGGGTTTATCCATATTTTATGACAATAGAGGGGAGCAATTTTAAGGAAAAAACGCCGATAATTATATTTCAATTGGTGGTAACTTTGAAAATAATGTGAATTTTTCAAAGATCCTAGTTGAGCCTCTGTATACAGGTCTGAGCTATATACAGGCAAAATATTATTATAATAGAAGCATTTTTCACAAAAGGAGAACATTTTGAAAAAAGATTATTCTAAGTTAATTTTTTGCCAAAATATTGTATTTAAACAATTTTTTTTGTCAAAATGTCCTTATAAAACAATTTAATGCATGTATTCTAATCTGAGTAACACTAAATATCATGAAAATTATCCATTTATGCGCTTTTTTAAAATCACGGTTCCGAACGTAGTCGGATACCTTAAAGGGAATCTATTTCACCTCAGTTGAAGAAGTTCAGACAAAAACGTAGAATTTCTTGAAAGGCCTTCCAAAAACCTAGTTCCAGAATTGTTACCAGCAATGGCAGCACTAAATGCACTGCTACTTTGAAGGTGATGATGTCACGGAGAACTGATTATGTACGTACAATAATTTATTGGACCAGTTTCGTTCGTTTTTTTTTTTTTTTTTTTGTCACACCTTGTACATTATTATTTCATTTGAAGGGTGGAGGCACGAGATGAAAATTATGATTTAGAATTGGGTCACAAATATTGAAAGTTTGAGAAGCACTGCCTTATATAGAAGGTCATTCACACTTAATGGAAACGATTTTGATAGTTAATTTTTATCAAAAAAATACCGTATTTTTTGTAACAATTTGCTTCTATCTGATAGCCACGATTCTTAAAAATAGCTGTAGCTCGAATGTTTCATGAAAGTAAACTTTTCTTGGTACTATGGTGCAAATTTTACTCCATTCCTCTTGAACCATTTTCCAAAGTACACTTAGTGTTCTTGGATGCCGTTTTCCAAAGGCTCGTTTTAATAAACCGAAAGCACAAAAGTCCATTGGAGAAGTTTGAGGTGATTTTACATGTATTTCATCCAATGGGATATACTTTTTATTCCTGTTTTTGATTCTTTCTTTTCTAAATAAGCGGTAGTTAACTTAAATGTGCGACAAGAGGGTTTGTCCATATGAAGCTCCACTTTATCGATCAATGTCCTTTCCATACAAGGTTGGAATTTCTTCCTCAAAAATTGGTTCTACTGAGAGTAGAGTGCATTAATTATGGCTTTACTTGGGATTTTTTTGATTTTTAATTTAAAAAATCCATGAATTTCTTTGAGAACTTTACTGTAGATTGACGAAACCATTTTGTACGTTCATTCCCGTCAGTTGAGCCGTTGAAGATTGATCTTCTTTTGATACAGTCACTTAAATATACCCATGCCTGATCGAATGTTACCACAAATTTCCATTTTTCAACAGCTAGGTGTTTTTATAGAATTTTATACATTTTGGGTTTCTTTCAGCAATACGTTTAAACAACACGTTATAGGAATTTTAGGTTTATACAACTTTTTCAACTTTAAATCTTTGAGAATGATTATTTATTACAGTGCTGGAAGACATTCCTAATTATGATAAAATGAATCTTTGAGTCGGCTGATTTGTGGCTAAAATTTCACTTTTACTTTCAGCTAGACGTTTTTTCTCTTTCATATTTATTATATTATAAATACCTTTTATTGAAATGCAATCACCGCAATGCAATTTATAATTTGTTGATGCGAACATTTCTCCTCGGAGAGCGCAGCCATCTATCAATTGGAGGAGCCATTTTTAAAACGAATTTTACATTCCAATCAAAAGAAAACCTTAACAGATGATTATTCCGAAGTTTGCAAAGTCTTATCTCAAAATGAAAAAGAGAAAAAGAACCACAAAATCATTTTCATTAAGTGTGAACGACCTTATGTAAATTAAGAAGCTCTGTTAAATAAAAACACAGTCTCTAAAGAACGTTAAACCTGATAACACGGTTAAATGGACATTTTTCTTAGACTATCTTAAATGTTTAAACTTCTTTCTCGAAATATCCAGTTTCTGCAGAATATATCTAATTAAATAAGTCGAAGAAATGCTTTGAAATGAACAAAAGCGGTTTTTTATAAATACTTCATTTTCTTAGTTCAAATTTCATAATTACTGTGCCGCGACACTTATGTGTGTCAAAAATTTGTTTTTAAAAAAATTATTAATTACGCTCCGAGGAAAAAAAATAAAATCCAGAACCTAATCCTTCGGCCATTTTATAGAAATAAACAGGGTATTCGTGGATCATCTCAGATATATTAGCGAACCATTGTTTTTTGTGTCGGGAAGCATTTATTACAAAATATCCGCCATCAAAACTGAAAATAGTGCTGGAACAATGTGTTAAAATGGTTAATTATATAAATCAAACAATTAAAAAGTCATTTATTTAGTAATTTATTCCAAGCCATGGAAGCTAAATACGAATCGTTGATACTGTATACGGAAGTAAGGTGATTGTCCAGAGGAAAAGTCTTGTCTTGCTTGCTTGAATGAAAAAAAGAGATGAATATATTTTTTGAACAAAATAAAAATGACGGTTTTGCTTACTTGTTGGAAGATAAAATAGAGTGTGCTAAACTAACTTTGATATTTTTGTTAATTTTAATAACATACATTCATCCGAACAAGAGGACCGAAAGAAAATATTTGAAATCCAACAAGTCAACTGGTGGGATTCCAAAATAATAATAATAATAATAACTTTATGGAAGAACAAAGCACAAGAAGGTAGTTGGGGAAAGCTTCAGTCAGTTCCAAAAGACTCCTATCAGCCTATTCATAAATTATTATTGACCATTTGACAGCACTAGAGGAGAGAGTTATTTATTACTTCCCAAATTTAGATAGAAACAAAATGATCTATTTGTGATAACGGATACATCTGTACAGAAACTAACTTTGAATCAAGCAGAATAAGTAATTTCGCTCTGTAATAATCGAGATTTAATTCTAAAACATCCGGAAGTCATTTAATTCATTTTGAATTAAAATTATAAGCGATTATCCCACAATCGCCAAAAAAGCTTTAAAAATATTGTTGAAATTTTTTACATCTTATTTGTGAGAATTCGGATTTTCATCATTAACAAATATAAAAAGGAAAAAAGATCGAGACTTTTAAATGTGAATGACGAATTGGGAGTGGCATTACCATTATATGAGTACACCTGAATTCACTAGCTGTTCAAATTGTTAAATTGAACTATATATAAATGAATAAAAACACGTTTACAATTTACTTTGAACTATTCTTTATAATCATAAATGGCAACAAAATATAGTCCAATTTTTTTTTTTTTTTTTTTTTTTTGCAATCACTTAACTCTGTTTAACTCTGGTCCTTATAAATCCCTGGGTTTGCAAAAAGTTTTGCGTATAATTTTTCTTATATTTAAAAAATAGCTCGACAAAAAATTCTATGTTATTTTGTTTGGCTGAAAATATTTTATGCGCAAAGCACATGCACAATCCTCGAATAAAGTTGGGTGTTCTATCACCCACAGAATCCAAACTGTTCATGCAACGCTTAGAAAAATTTACCTGTGTAACCCTTTAGGCCTCAATAGATTGCTCCTACCACTTCTTTTGTTGAAATTCAAACTTTTAAGAGTTGTGAAACACAAAGGGTTACCAAGCCATTATTCTCAACCTGATTATACACAACTTAATGCATATAAAAAAATTTAAAAGCAGAACACATATACATATAAGAATGCATGGTTTTTTTGAGGATTTATCTATCATCTTAGAGGAATTAAAAATTATGTTCCAGTTTTTAAATTATTTTATTTGGCATGTGGTTCATTCAACAAATCCCAGAAAAGAAAAAGAAATTTCAAACACAAATTCTAATCGAACATATCACTTTTCGAAATCAAATCAAATTTGTCGAAATATTCACCAGATCTTTTGTTTTCGAATCAAATCAAATTTGTTGAAATCCTTACCGGATCTTTCGACATTCAACGAGAGCGAGTGTGTGTGTGTATTTGTGCCAACTCTCTGAAAAGAATTAGAGGTATTTATCACTCGAAATGATATAGATTCTTCTACTGTCCCAAATACAAGATCATTTGAAAAATTTAGATACGCTGATTATTAAACGTAATTTGATAATGAGTTAGTACCATTTCTATATTGGCACCGCATAAATTTGAATATGAAATGCAACATTCCTGACGAGTAGTATGCTTTAACTGTTAAGGAACAATAGTGTTTACATGTGTTTTTAATGCACGTGAAAGGCTGTTTGGCCTCATTGCATAGTTAATAAATATATTCTGCTAGATTTTTTATTAACTATAGGAATAAGCCGAAATATACAGCGTCGTTCAAATTACGCTTACAGAATGAAATAGTCTATAGCCCAGTAACATTAAATATAACTTAAGAATGAAACTAAACTTTAAAATATTGATACAGATGAAGGTTAATATAAATTTTCTTTAAAATCACAACTCTTTATTACGAGTAAAATACTGATTTATCTTCATCCGGTTTGTAGAATTCTAACTGATTAGGGGGAAAAAATTGAAAATTTAATTAAAATAATAGGGAAAAAATGCTACGTATTGTAACATCAAAAATTAAACTCAAAGAATGGAATGAAAATATCGTTTAAAATTAGCCCTTTTTGTGTGTGTGTGTGTTTGTGTTCTACTTTTAACTCATTAAAATTCTTAGAATACTTCCTTGAAAAAAAAATCAATCAGAGGTTATTCTCACAGAAATTGGCAAAACTAAAGTCTTTAGAAGAAAATTAATATGAAATGATTTCTGAGACTATTCATTATCTGAAAAATGATTATCTTTTCTCTGAATTGATGTAGTAACAGGAAATAAAGAAATTATTGTATGAAGAATAATTTGCTTGTGAGAAATTAGTTTATAAACATTACGTAAAAATGTATTTACAAGATGAACGTAATTTTAAATTAAATTTAAACGGAAAACTAGTTTCAAATTGTTACAATATGAAATAAAACACGTTAATGATAACTGATTATTTCGGAATGAATTGAAAGGAGCATCACATCAAATAATTTTTTTTTTTTTTTTATGTATAAAAATAATTAAAAACTTCAAATTTCAACAGTTATGAAAAGTTTTTTTTTTCTCTTTTAAGGAATAAAGTTTTTAGCATTAATTTTTTTTCTTTTAAAGTCTACTATGCAAAAGGTCAATTCTGATAAAAATGGAGAATTTTTTTTATTTCAAATTTTAAAAGCTTGAGTTTTTCTGCTTTGTATTAATACCTTACTTTCGTTTATACTCCGTTGACTTACGATGCTATAGCAGTTTTTGTGTCATGTGAAAACAACAAAATAGAATCGGAGGTTTGATATCGAAACCGGAAGTTATTGCATTTTAATAGATTTTTTCTCTTTTTCGGAGATTTATTGAATTTATTTAAAAAATAATAATAGAAATAAGATCGCAATCGGGCATTGCTATATTTTTTATTAAAATAGTGTATTAGTGTTTAGTAAAATTTTGCAATAACTAACGCACGTTTGTTGTCATTTTTCGATTTGCTTATGTTCTGTTTTTATCTTCATATTTAACTTCTTATTTTAGTATATTTGACAGAAAAATGTCTTTTAACAAACAAAATATTAATTAATTATGCCTAAAGCAAAATGTGAAAGGTCTAAGAAGTGCCGATTGAATGAAAATCCCACCACCTTTGGTATTACCAGTAATAAGAATGTTGAAGCATCTAAACCCCAAATAATACTCAGTCAGCTGGTACCAAAAAGTTGAAATCTAGTCAAAAGGATTTGGAAATTTACACAGATTTCTCAATAACATTTTAAGGAATATTTTGCTTATAGATACAGTTATTTGACTTGAAATATTTCACTTAGGTGCATTATTAGCATTAATACTTTTTAATTTGGGATTTACTGGTTTATCCTCAGAAATAAAAATGCAAATATTTCCCTTAGTGAAAGTCTTGTTTACGAATTCGTAAAATTTGATTGGCAACGCATTTTAACTTCTGTAAAACACTCCTTAGAATTTACAAAATTGTCTCAGGAAAAAGAAAAGCTGTGCGGAAAACAAAATGTACTAATTATGAAAAAAGGCAAAGTGTATTCATATGGAAGGTTTCAATGTCCTTCTTCATATGATTTCTGTTATAATTTATCATAGCCTTTGTGATAAGCAAAATTTTTTAAAAAGCTTTATCGGGAATATTTACTGATAAAATAACACACAATTATAATTTGTAATATATATTTCTTAAGATCTAAGATACCACAAGGAGAAAAATATGTCCGTTTTTCTACATAAAATTTTTTTAATTTTTTTAATGCAGTACAGTTTCTCCAATGCGCTATTCGTGTCTCTAGCCTGTATTTCAACAAACTACGCATTTGGAAGTTAAGAAAAACATTTTGGACTCTATAAAATGGATGCAAAAATGAACAACATTGAATTTGAAAAAATATATAGCATTGATAAGTATGCTTAGAAAATGTTTATTTTTTTATATAGAGAGATTTAAAATTGTTTTAGCAGTTTTTAAATTTTTGATTTAAAATCTTTCAATGCATTTTTCTCCCAAACAGATTTTTCTCATTTTTTCTAGCTCGGTAAACATGATGTCTTAAAAAGTTCTTAATATAATTGCCTAAAACTTGACCTTATTGCATATTGTGAAAAAAAAAACAGTACATTGACCTCCTTTAGGGTTCTTTTTCTCCATGATAAATGCGAAGTTTTTTAAAAATATGCATTTCGTGCACTTTTTTTCCGAGATATTCAAAGATAATAGTTCATTGCACAGGTAACAGTTTTTTGCCTAAAATGCTACCAAATTTTTGATTTTATGCATTTGAATTGATTTTATAGTGTTTGGGGTAATGCGCAAATAAAATGTTTAATTTTAACTTAATATTATCCATTTTTTTTAAATAATACATTAGAAGATTTTTTTTTGTGCTCTTTATATAAGTTTTTAGTTATAAATCAACAACAAAAAAAAATGCTTAAAGATATATTTCCAGCAATATTTTAAAAAAAATATTTGCGTTCAGATACCCAGATTTTTGTGATAAGTGTGAAGGAAACCATATTTTAAACATTATATGTCTAACATATTGAACACATATTTAACATAGTTCATACATTTAAGTTATGAATTACGTTCTTGCCCAAGATGATGTCATACTAAGGTGGTAAAATGGGCTAAATAATTCATTTTGTAAAGAATTAATCCTAGAACCAAGCTGGAAAGAAATGGTTTACAAAAATAAAAGCTTCAAAAAAATAATAATAAGTGAAAAAATCTTAGCTCTTGATTTTCTAATGGAATCCAAATCCATTATTTTTTTGATGGAATCTGATTCTGTGTCTTTTTTTCTCTGTTCCATTAAGTCTGATTTTAAATACCCTATTTAGAACCAGCCAATTTTTTTAAAAAAGATTACACTATGTTATTCAAATCACCTATTTTTTCGTGGAATTTATTATATCGTTCGATGACATCTGGCAGCAAGCTATGGCCGAATCGGAAGGCTGCAGACTGGAAAGCAGCTCGGATTCCCGCATTTACTTTGGGACTGTAGCCGTCATAATAACCCTGTGGCAGAGAAGAAATCATTTCTTAATCTTCAGGAAAGGAAAATCAAAACATTATTATTTCACAAAATTATTGAATTTTTATTTCAGCATCAGTCAAAATGTTAGAAAAAAATGCCTTTGATTTCATAAGCAATTTTTCCCAGCGTATAAATTGAATTCATTCTTACTACAGTAAAGTTACAAATTTTAATACTTGTTACTTTTCATTTCCATAGTTTATTTAGTTATAAAATAAATATCGTTATATTTTTAAAATGTAATGTTAATGATATTATGTAAAATAAGTTTCTGTTAGTTTTTGCCTTAACATGATCAACAATTTGTCTGAATTATTGTTCGATTTATTTTTTGTAATCGGTCACACACACACACAAATTTCAGTATAAGAACCTCAAAGACCAAAGGATTTTGAACATCCATATTTAACTATCCTCCAAAATATATTTTCATTAAACTAAAATAAAACATAAGAAGGTATTGTGAGTTCAGTATCCAAACTTTTACATGTCAGAAATTTCAAAACACATTTCTATACTTAGACAAAGAAGTTTTTTGAACATTGAATGCATTTATTTTCGAATATAGTACCTGAGCGAATATTTGAACTTATCATTTAATCTTCAGTAATAAAGGCTGAATGAATAACACATTGAAATGCTTTTTAACACAAATCACTGAAAAATACCTACTTTTTGTATGATCTGAAGGTCCCAGTCAAAGTATTTTAAAATAAATACAACTTACTTGTCTTTTCCACCGCACTTCTGCCTAGTCAAACTAAAGAAAGAATCGATAATTATTTTTGAATCCACTCACGTGTTTCTCGGGTTCTAAGCCGTACTTAGCTACAGTTTGTCTTCCAATCACCATTGGAAGGAACTGATTGATTGTTATATGTTGTATCTCAGCAGCTACGATGTGACGAGCCTCTTGGTAAACTGTTTCATCATCCCAATGAGGATTGACGTGAGCCAAAATATCTACCAATCGGTTGTGCTCCCTCATCCACATTGTATGCATGACGGTCAGCATCAGCTGCTCATTTACTCTTTCATCCCCTGGATTCAAAAAGTTTAATCATTTTTCTTTTACTCATACATTGCATCTATAAAAAAACTGCAAAAATTAGCTGTTCAGTAATACAAAGTTTTCAAATCGCTCAAAATGAATAACATTTAAGTAAAAAAAAAGGAAAAATATTATTAATAAATAGCTCTTAAGTCATCAAGACGGAAAATGAAGGAAATACGACTTGTTGTTAATAATTATATATGAAAGATTATTTGATATATAAATATTCGAATCTGAAGTGTTCGTATTTTTTTTATCTCCGAGTCCTTTTAGAAAATCTATTTATTGGGAAAACAAATATTTCATGATTCACGTTGGAAAAAAATCCAACTTTTATCTAAAACTCTAACTAAAACACGACGAATTACGAACACGTTCTGTTTAGAAGAAAGTTTTCCTAAATTACGTAAATGAATTTTCCAGATCATTTTTAAAATCTTTTTATTAATTTAAAAGAACTCAGATGAAAAAACACGAATAATGACGGGAAAAACACAACACATTTCAAAATACACTGCTGGCCACCGTAAACGCAACACCAAGAAAGACAAGAGATAGCACAATGAAAATTTATTTTGTAGGTAACATGTTGACCAAGTATCGCAGCCACACGCCTTAGCATTGATTAAAAGAGACTTTGGATGTGTTCTTGGGGTACAGCAGACCAAGCAGCTTCCACACGTTGCCAAAGTTGATCTGGTGTGGCAGCTGGGGGTGCAATCTGAGTCAATCATTGAGCAACCATGGACCACATGTTTTCTATCGGTGAAAGATCCGGAGAGCGAGCCGGCCAGGGAAGCAGTTCAATCTGGTGATTGACGAAGAACCTTTGGACAATACGTGCCACGTGTGGTCACGCATTATCCTGTTGAAATATGGCTGTGACCAAGTCCTGAAGGTAAGGAAGGACAACTGGCTCCAAAACCTTGGAGATGTAGCGCTGGCTGTTTAAAGTATCGGCAATGCATACTAGAGGAGTGCGAGAATGATATCCAATACCGCCCCATACCATAATACCCGGTCCAGGACCAGTGTGGCGGTGCATAACGCAGCTGTTCAACATCCTCTCTCCACAGTGTCTCCTGACTCGAATCCAAGCATCGTGGTGTTGCAGACAGATGCGTGACTCGTCAGTAAAGACAACTTCATTCCATTCTGCTACCCACATCCTTCTTTCATCGCACTATTGTTGGCGGATACGTCTGTGGTTCTGCGTCAAGGGTAGACCAAGCAATGGACGTCTTGCGGACAGACCACTCTGCTGTAAACAGCGTCAAATGGTACGCGCAGACACTGAATGATGCGTTTCAGACTCAATGTGCTGTGCTATGGTTCGTGATGTGACTGAGCGATCCGTCACTGCCATGCGCACAATTTGTCTGTCCTCACGTGAAGTGGTGCACTGAGGTAGATGCGATCGACCACGTCGGTCCGTCGTACCCTCCTGCATCCAACGGTCACATATCCGCACTACAGTTGTTTGGTTTCCTCCAACACGACTACCGATTTCCCTGAAAGATAATCCACAATCTCGGTAGGCCACTATCCTTCCTCTGTCGAACTCAGATACTTGATCAAAAGCTGATCGCTGTTTTCTACGAGACATAACTGATCGTTTTTTGAAAAAACCACAAGAAAAACACAATTGCCGAACATGAAATCGTCGAAATCTCCAAGCCTTAAATAGCGCTTTGAGGTGGCACCACAGGTGCGTGTGAGGTGTGACTGTGAGGTGTGAGGTGTGTTCTAATTATTTGCATATCTTACCTCCGCTAATGCATGTTGTAAATTTCATGTTATTTGCATGCTTCCTTCAGGGTGTTGCATTTACGGTGGCCAGAGGTGTACTTTGCAAATTGAACATACGTGATTGGCTTAAAATATGGATTGGTCTGTAAACTACTATCTGGCAGTCTTATTTTGATTGAACACTTTCTGAGATTATATCTGGATTTGTGTCAATACAACTTTTGTTCCCTTTTGAGGAAACTCTGTGCTCGTAATAATCGCTCTTCAAAACCTATTTGGGTTTGAATACATTAGCTGTTGATAACAAATCTGAAGCTAACATTTTAGTCAATTGACTTCATTCATTTTACATATAATCATCCAAATCAAAATAATGTTCTAAGTATAAAAATACAAATGATATAATTTGTTGGAATCCTAAAATTAATATTTTAGTAGTTTGGAAGGTTAAATAGGTTTAAGTTGAACATCACGAGGCACATTTTAAAAGGTCTGAAACATGAAAAAGAAAAGAAACACTATTTCTTTTAAGATGTATTTAATGTCTATTAAAAATAACTTTTGGTTAAAAGCAACCAAGAATTATTTTTATTAAACTAATATTTTCCAAACAGTGTTTAGATAAATATCAAATATTTATTTGAAAGGCGTATTATTTTAAAATTTGTTACTTAGTATATAGTTTTAACGAAACACCAAGATTATAAATATTTTTTTATTGAAAACAATTATAAAATCCCCGTGCACCACAATGTATCAGACGGGGCTCACAGAAGTAAGTATTAATCACAAAGGGATAAAGGAAAAAAATCCTTTGAAGTTAAGGATTACAAATATTTACAACAAATTCACATAACTTTTTAAAAGAATTTCTGGTGGAAAGAAAATGCTGAAGATTCGGAAGCCAATTTGAATTAAGTGCCTTGAAAGCCAGTCTTTGGATGGTTCGTTCTCTTTCAAACTTGGAACACAGAAGGAGCACATGTTCTATACTTTCCTGGTGACCAATATCACAATCCCAGGAAGATGACAGACCTGAATTAAACTTGTTCAAGTAACTTTTAAAGTTGCCATGACCAGTTAGAAATTGGGTTATTTTGTAATTAGTATAAAAATGATGGCAGGCCAGTCTCTTATTAATAGTTGGAAAAAATTTCTTTGCCCTTTATTTAAAATGAGATATTCTTGGTTCCAAGAGTTCACCATTTTTTCTTTCATGATCTTGTAAAATGATTTAGGAATATTAACGGTAATGTCAATTTTGCACCAGCCTTTGCAAGCCAATCGGCCAGCTCATTTCCAAGAACGCCCGTGTGTCTGCGAACAAATGTAAAATCTATTAATATGTTCTTATCTTTTAGGCTTTCAGGCGAGAAATCAAAAATACAACCGAGGTAGGTGGTAGAATCACTGATCTGCAAAACCTCTCCCTGGAACTTAAGATTGGGGTAAAAATCTATCTATATAACGTAAGATATTGGGTCACAGTTTTATTCTTGCTAACTCTCATTCCATTTTCTCGACACCAAATTACCAATTTTTCTAGTGCAGAATTTAAAGTTCCATTAAGACTACCTTGATTCTTTTTCGTTGCACTATCCCATACAACGAGATCGTCAGCGAATAAAGCAAAGCTAACAGCTGGTGATAGAAAATCTGGTAAATTATTCGTAAAAATATTAAAAAGAATTGGGCTGATCACTGTGCCCTGTCGGAGGCCAGTCTCATTCTGTCTAAAATTAGAAATAGCCTCTCCATATCTAACGGCTGAGAACCTTTGTGAGGAAAAATTCTTTAGCCTGAACTGGAGGAACATTTGAAGAAAAAGGTGGAACAGGCTGGCTCGCGTTGGTGATGCAACAGAAGAATTCTACAGTCAACATATAAATTGTTGATACATCCAGTTATTTGTTACTGTAATGAAATCCTCATTACTGCTCCCAAACACACCGTCCAATGCTTTGAGGTATTACAGAATCAAGCCCTCCGTATCATAACCGGTGCTGTGAAATCTACTCCCGTCCTTGCTATACAGGTCTTGACCAACACCGAACCATTTTATAAATACATTCAGAGGAAAAAAGGCAGTAGCATTACTTCAAAAACTTAAAATTTTGCCTAATAAACCTTTCTGGAGAAATTATGACCTGAACAGAACTAGAAATTTAAAGACTCGGGAGGGATTCATACAGTCAGCCAAGAAGGTCACTTGTTCTTTAGAGCTTTGTCAAGATACTTCTATTTTGCCTCTACCTTTGTGCCCTTTGGATTGTATTCATTCTGATATAAATCTTGAATTTCACGTGAAGATATTAAAGAGTGAAATGTTTCCCGAACCACTGGAAGCTATAGCTTTAAAAAATATTCATAATCGATTCCCAACAAGTGACATATTTTTACTGATAGCTCCCTTCTAGATAGATATCATGGTGCTAGAGCCGGTATCTTCTGTAAATTGTTTAGCCATTTGGTATTTTTGCTGATTACTTTAGAGATTGATTACTTTAGCGATTTATTGATGGATTTACTTACCTGAGATTACTTTAGCGGTCGAGTCACTAAGAAGCTCCGAGGCCGTAATCTTTTCCGACTCTAAATAGGTTCTATCTCAAAATTATCTCTGTAATTCACAAAGAATTTTAAAATGCAGATCATTCTTAAAAGAAGTTCCTCAGAAAATCTCTTTTCAGTGGATACCAGCTCATTGTGACATAGCTGGGAATGAGAATACTGATTTTCTTGCTAAGAAAGAAGCCCTTGTGATCCAAAAACCCGCGATTATTTCAACCTTTCATTCCTTAAGACTTTTTTCTGATATGGCCTTTAAGAATAACTTTAAAATGGAAGTTGCGGGGTTGTCGAAGGACAAGAACTAGGCAATCTTGAACAAAGACCCGTCCTGGGGCTCCTAGAAAAGCTGCTGTAGCTTATTTTAAACTTTTGACAGGTCATGACTGTCTGAGATCGTATCTCTACAGAATTGGTATCGACAACTCACCGGACTGTACTCTATGTGACTCTGGTCAGCCTATGACCGCTGAACATTTGGTCGTGTGCCCTGCATTAATTAGCCTTAATTCAACTGCCAAAAAATATTGGAGAGCTCGTGCACTAATCGCATAGGTTCTGTTGTAGTATGTGGCATTTGTAAAATAAACAATAAATCTTTTAGGTTTTTAAGTTTCTTTTGGATCTCGACGCGCGCGCGCGCGATTCTATTGTTAGATGAAGAAATACACTCTTAAAAGAATTCAAGGCGGAAAGAGAGTCTGTACAGATGAGATAGTCTGAGATGACACCATTTTGTTCAGTGGTCTATTAAATGGGGAAGTTTAAACATAAAAGTTCAGCTATAAAACTGTTCATTCATCACAAATTGTAAATTGAAAGTGCTCGGATTCAACACCACTCCTGAGCACAACAAAAGCGAAACCAACTCTGCCATCAATTTTAATTTTACTACCATCAGTACAACAAATAACGGGGAAATAATCTGTGATTTTGTCCTTAAGTTGAATAATATTGATGGCATTCTTCTCTGAAGGATGAGGGAGAAAAAATAGACACAGAATGCAATCATAATTAGCGATGGAAGAAGCAGAGATTTTCCCTAAGAGCAACATTATGAAGAATAGCAATGTCAATTCGTGGGAAGCCGGAAATAGCATAAACTGACTCGTAACTTATGGTACAAAAACTGCATATGACCCGTAAAAGTATCCTTCTTTGTATGCGTCGCAGATTTTTAGAATTCATCTTCCTTTTAAGTGCATCACCCCAAACTCTAGAACTATACATAATGAAAGGTTCGATTCCTTGCTTAGAAATGAGTGAATGTACGTTGAAATTTACAAAAATTAGACGACATTTTGTAGTACTAATATGATATTGGGTGTGAAATCAATTTTTTGGAATAGACATTGATCTATTTAAAAATAAGTAGTCAACAAAATTAAATTTTTTCTCATGAAATTCAATTAATTATTTATTTAATGAATTTTTAATAAATGCATATCTCTTAATAATGACGATGATAATCTTTATAATGACTTAATGATATATCTTTATAATGACTTTTACTCTCTTTATGATATTGAGTAATATCAAAATAACTCTTTCTATTTCAATAGAAATTTTTTAAAAAATT
>BMAV01008046.1:191748-236414 GCA_019973955.1 Trichonephila inaurata madagascariensis | reverse complement strand
GAAAAGAGGTCGACAGCAGTCAGCAAGCGCCATTGCTCAGAAACTCTGTACAGCAACGGGTCGACAAGTGTCGCGGTTTACTGTGACCAGACGCCTTCACAAAGGGGGCCTGTTCGCCCACCGTCCTGAACGCTGCCTCCCGTTGAAAGTTGGCCACCGAAGCCATCGCTTACAGTGGGCCAGAGAGCACAAAAACTGGACAACTGATCAATGGAGTCGTGTCCTCTTTACGGATGAGAGTCGATTCAGTGCCAGAAGCGATTCTCAACGCGTTTTGATTTGGAGAGAGATCGGGACCCTGTTTTATCCCAGTAACATCAAGGAAAGACACCGTTACGGTGGTCCTGGAGTTCTTGTCTGGGGAGGCATTATGCTGAACGGGTGAACTGAGCTTCACATTTTCGACAGAGGGTCTGTAACCGGGGATCGCTATTGTGAGGAGGTACTTCTTCCCCATGTGCGTCTTTTCTGAGGTGCCATTGGCCCAGACTTCATTTTTATGGATGACAATGCACGGCCACATCGCACTCTTGTTGTTGAGGAGCTGCTGGAAAGTGAAGATATCACTCGAATGGATTGGCCAGCGTGCTCCCCAGATTTAAATCCCATCGAACATGTGTGGGATGCTTTAGGGAGACACATTGCCACACGCTTACATCATCCGGAGAACAACCAACAACTCAAACAGATGTTGATTTAGGAATGGGCACTCCTACCTCAAGAGATGTTGCACCAGCTGGTTCTGAGTATGCGGAGACGGTGCGAAGCAACCATTGTAGAAAGGGGAGGGCACATACCATATTAAGGAACATCTGCTTGTTGTTCTTCCTGTTGGATAGACAATCATGAGTCAGGATACTATGCGTTCAATAAAGCTTGTTTTTGTTTGATTCCATACCGTATGCGTTGTATTCCTTTTTCAGCGCCGATGCTTTTGTCATTCTTTACGTACATAATACTCTCCCTCATTTCAGAATTTCATGTCTCTCAGATGATTTTTCGTTAAGTTATGGCAATAAACCCACCTGTTGCTTAAGTTTTGCACACCAGTGTATAATCTTGACAAAAATAATCTTAAATATGAATGAATGATTAGCTCATTTGAGTGTTCATTGTGTCTTACTAATCCTTCTCCAATCGGTGCGGATAGATTCTCCAACTTGGAACGTGTGTTCAAGAAATTTAGTATAATAGTGTTGTCCTTGCAATCTCCTCTTATGGTAGATTAGTACGGGTGGGTCTGACCTTCATGTCTGTCAGCAGCTATTATTTAGGATAATATAAAGTTGAGGCGTTTTAAATCAAAAAAGAAATGGGTTGTTGATGAGAAAACAAGAGTGATTAGGGATTAGATCACTATAACTATTCTATCTATTGTTCCATCTTTTGTTTATTGTTTCCTCTGTTTGGAGTCAACTAATTTACAGATGAGTTAAACTACACTAGTGATTAATCCCTCCTCTTTTCTTTAATTTACCTTTTCTCTCTATTCTATAACAATAAATTTTACTTTTCATGAAAGAAATATAAGTCAGGCGGAGATTCTATAAATAATCTCCAAGGAAAAATTTTCACTTTTAAATATGTTTGGTGGCTCTAAATAATTTAATAAATATTTTAAGAAATATATATGGATGTGAGGCAAGAAATTCAACCAATCCAAAGTATCCAGCAAAGGATATCCAGTAGACTGTAGTTCTATCTAGGTCACTTGCTAATAATAGTTATTCTGTATTGAAATCAGACCCCGAGAGTGCGATTGAGACTTTACTATTAGATACGGAGGTTTTGTCTTCATTAATCTTTAGAACATTGATGTCTAGAGAAATAGAAGTTATTATTTTATAGAACCGAAGTCATGGGCCGTGTATGCAGTTATTTATTATATCTTCAGTTAAGAATAAATAAAAAAGGTTACAAAAATTATTTTTTGTATAATTTGCTAACATATTTATCTCGGAAGCAGCTTTTCTTCTGCTGTTCTTTATCGAACCAGATTCAAATGAACTCGCGATACTTGAGTTTGTAAATAGTTCATAAACATGCAATTAGAATCGATTGAGAGTTTGAAACTAAATTAAATGTCATAACAATATTCAATGATTTAAATTTTGTCAAAAAAAATGCTCATTTATACTAATCAAAACGTCATGAAAGAGCAGTATGCCTCGTAAAACAATTGAGTCATTCCATATTAGAATTAGAAGTTTGATTATAGATAAAGATAAAAATGCGAGTTCATTTGACGACATTTCTTTTTTGATGGATTTAAAAATTCCCTTAAGAATAGTAATATGGATCCTTAATAATAATTTTATATTTGTGATGTTTAAAGTTCGGAGATTAAGGAACACATAAAAACCGTACAGTAAATTTACGCTGTATCAGGGTTTTTGTGGGGAAAAGAGCCTTCATATTAATACTGAAAGCCAAATATGTCCTGAGAAGTAATTAAATAAACTTATGAAGTGACCACAAAATCTATTACAGGAGAGATCCGTTTAACCTAAAATATAACTCATAAGCGCATTGATGCGATAGTTTATTATCTTAAGCAAAAAGATAACATATATTAAGCAAAAAGCAATATACAAATTTTTACATGAAATTTAATGAGAAAGCAATATTCCAATTTTTTGTATAATGCCTTAATACAACTCTTAGTAACCTCTCGGTATTTTAAATAGACAGTGGATGTGTATTTTCTTACCCAATTTGCAACCAGGCTTTGGTCCAGCGTATATTCGAGCAAAGTCCAAGCATTGTCGCTTGAAATATTTGTAAAACGGATCATCTGCAGGAACTTTAATATTCATGCAGTTTGGATGTTGATGTTCTGGAGGAAATTTGCAACATTCTATATCTTGCTTTTCGTGATCTGTAACGAGAAACAAGCAATATAAAAAAAAAATTAAGTCAATTCCTACTTCGGTCAACACAGAAATTTTATTTTAGTTGCTTTTTATCAAATAATTACAATTAATATTAATATATGCATATACACACATATGACAGAATCGCAATATTAAGTGGCAATTAATTTTTATTAATTATCATTTAGGTGTCGTATTGTCGTCCAAAACAATCGTGTTTATAAAACTTCAATTTACTGAATGCTTTAAAACGGGAGGGAAAAAAATCTTTTAAAGCTTTGACCCAGTTCGCTAAATATGAAGCCAACATGACTGTATCTGTAATTCATTAAATAATTAGCTTCAGTCAATTAATTTTAATTAATAATTAAATTATAGTATTGTCACACCCAAATCACACACACACAAATCGTGTATAGAAATTTTCAGCTCAAATGAGAGCTTTAAAATGTGAGAAAAACCTTCTAATGTTTTGACACAAGTCGCCAAAATGATGCCAACGTGGCTGTACCTGTAATTATTTGAATAATTAGTTTTAATCCATTAATTTTTATTAATTATAGTTAAATTACTGTATTGTCATCCAAAATAATCGTGTATATAAAATTTCAGCTCAATTGAGAATTTAAAATGTATTTTATTAACGTTTCAAAATTTGGATAAGATATACATAGGGAGATGTGAACTAATAGTAGGGGGGAATTGAAAAGGAAGTTATTTTAGAAAAAAAAAAAACATTTTTTAAGATATATTTTTCCAATGTTTTTTTCAAATACAAATATTGAAAACATTTCTTTTTTTTATTACAAAAGCCTTCAGTATAATAGTAATATAATAATGTTTTTCAAGCATTTGCACTTGAACGTAAAATATTCTCTGCTTGTTGCTCACTCCAGTAACAAAAGGGCTTACTAATTTAAATTTTAAAAAAATCCGCTTAAAAGGTCCATTTTAAATCATTTGGATTATTTTAATTACTTGAAAATAATCTTAAATTTTATGTCATAATAAAGTAATCATATTTGTATGAAAGGAATGAAACAAAATTTTCAAACTATTCTTAGTGATTGGTTGTAAAAGTCATATAGGCTGCCTTCTCACGTTTGTTACTTGATTAAGTGATCAATTTCGTGTGGAATAACTATCGTATTTAAACATAACGGACATAAAAAAATGAAATGATTTAGTGAAGGTTTCATAATTCTAAGAACAAATTATGCAAGCATTCTTCTTGTCTTTAACAATGGTACTTTTTGATGTATATTATGAATTCCTGAGCTTTTTATGAAATGTAAAACTATATTTATCAATTATCTGTTAGTTTAAAGAACGAATTTCAAATGTGAAGTTATCGATTAGTAAAAAAGGAGCTGTTGTTTTTGGCGAAGTACATGGACCTAACTTAAAAGAAATTTGTTAGAGTATCATCCATAATTAATGGAGGTGGAGGAAAAGGTGTAGATACAATTAATCGTCACGGAGAAACTCTGCAAAAATTACAGCTAGAGATCACAGATATTTATGGTATGATCTAGCTGAAGCAAATTTTTTAAAATTGTTTTCATATTTTCAAAGTACAGTAAGACCCCGCTTAACGCTTTTTCGCTTAGCGCTGTTTCGGTTTAACGCTCTTATTATGACTGAAGACGATCTTTTATCTATATACTATTTTATTTACATTATGTACGGGGAACTATATCAAAAAACGTAAACATGGATCAAATTCTGCTTTTTTTTTCTAATTCTTCCTCCGTTGCCAATTCCGCTAGCTCAATAACAAGTTACATAAATAGAAAAGACAACAGGAAGTGCGAAATATAACATGAGTGTGGCAGCAGCTCTTTTATTTGAATTGTGGGATTCCCCGAAATAGCACGCAGAGTTAGGCTTCCCGATATCCGAAACAGTTTATCTGTATTTCCTCTTTCCGGCGGTATTACACGAAAGTATTTTTATCGTTTCAAACATTTGTTGACGTTATTATAAGCATAACTTTATATAATATAACGATTGCTATAGTGACAAATATTATGACTTTTAGTTTTTATCGTGGTTGATAATAAAATACACGAAAATAAAGCATAAAAAAATATTTCACTAGAAGCTAAACTTCAAGTGATTAGAAGATTAGGTACTGGTGAACGTCAATCTCAAATTAGTGCTGCATTGAATTTGGCTACTTTAACAATAAGGACTATTCTTAAGAATAAAGAAAAAATACTGTCATCGGTAGCTGCAACTTCAACAAGCTCTACAACTAGAATTACCCGTTCTAGAAATAATACAATAGAGGAAATGGAAAAACGACTTTCTATATGGATTGATGATGAAATTGAAAGCAAAATGCCATCAAACCTTCTTGGAAAAAATGGCAGACAATTGGAAATACAGAAGAGACTGAATGTAAACATACTGACTTAGATTTTTATTTATTTTTATATGCATATTCGTTTATTATGTTTCTATATTTGTAAGAAATAAATTTTTGTTTTATTCTTATAAAAAACATAATAAATTTAATGGTAAAAGACCTGACCATTTTTCTACCCATCTTCCCCTAACCACATTATTTACATGATGAGATTACCTCGTTTAACGCTGTTTCATATTACGGTCTACTCTGATGGAACGTATACCCCGCGTTAAGTGGGGTCTTACAGTACAATATGCAGCTACTGCCTTATAATTTTATTTTTTAAAAATTTTATCTCATTAAATGCTATTCTGGGATCGCTATTGTTTTGTATGTTTGTAGGGTATACTATTTTTTGTTGCTTTTGGTTACAAGCGATTATATTTTTTAAATTAACTTTAGCATTTTTAAATTTCTTACTTTTGTCTAAGTAAAAAGGATTACTATTTAAATAAATATACATGCATAAGAGATGATTTCAAGGAGGGGGGGGGGGGGGGGGAATTAAAACATTTTACTGGGAAAATATTTTATCTGGTTTCAGTCGTCCAAGTGATGAGACTTCTTTTGGTACTTTATAATTCCCCATTTATTGATTTTAAAATACATGAAACGACGGCATAAAACCCAAACAAACACATGTAGTCTTAGGACAATATACAAAAGCGTTCTTTGTTCGCTCCGGAGATCTCAGTTTGTGTAGCTTCCTCAACAGGTAGCTCTTAGAATCATATGATTTTCATTAATAAGTTCTGGGAAAAGTCAAAATATGCGGATGATGCAATATTGCATCATCTTGTTTTGAAAAATGCGAATGTGGCTTTTTTGGGGGGAAGGGGGTCATGTTGAGGTTAACAGCATATTTCTCGTTGGGCGGGTAAACTAAAATATTCATTATTATGTGAAGTCTTGAAGGGCTGAAGATCATTATGTGAATTAAATAAAAAACCCCGAGAAAAAATCTAACTGGTGAATTATTTCACACGCTCATATGTTATGTAGTGGAAATTGCATTTTTGTTAAACCTTTCATGGCTCCCCCTTTTCGCTACTTCATGCATCCACAAGGAATCCAAGTTTGAAAACCACCGCCTTAAGGGGATTAGGACTCCTAATGTATTAGTTCGCGTTATCACATTCCTTTCATTATCCTTTCATTAATTATCCCTTTTATAAATTTAAGTACAAGGAAAAATATAATAGTAAAAATATAATCATGTATTCTAGTGAAAGGGAAGCGATTATGATATTCTTGTATTATGAATCCCGAATAAATCTGTCAATATATAGGCTTGAATGCGAAATGAAATAAAATGTGTTTTTCCATGTAGGTATTCGTAATTAGAATTGAATTTAAAAAAATTTTTAAATTAGAATTTTAGGCTATTGAATGAGGTAATTGTACATACACGTGTTCATTTCTGATTTTAAATTAGAATTGAAGAAAATACGCATCGAGTAAACGGTTATTCAATAATTTCTCAAAATAATTTTTATGAAATGACAGTTCATTCCTAAATCTGATAAAGGAAATAAACTCATATGAGAAATGAATTAAAATAAAAAGTTTTTTTTATACTTGAAGATATATTAAAATATTCTAAATATTTATTTGAAAATAAATAAATTCGTTTCATTTTAGAAATATACACATGAATTGATTTAAGCATGTTTTCAACCCATTTATTATATTTTTTTCATTTCGAGTTTTAGGTTAAAATTGTTAGAATGTCGTACAAATGTTTCATTTATTATGTACCTTTTATGTCATAAGTTTATTATGTAACCTTTTTTTGAGTTGATTAGAGATGCTAAAGGATCGAGTAATAATAAAATAATAGAAAGAGCCATTAACAGTTTCTTAATTATGCTCTAAAAACACACCCTAGAGTTTCGAAAGCCTTGCTATGCCTATTTGAAACGAATTTGGTGTAACTTTCACACCTTCGGTAATTCATTCTACAGTTTTTCTCTCGTTAGAAAATAAGAATTTCCTACGCCCTCATGAAGCTAAAAATTTCCCCCTTTTCATTTTCTTATTATTTTCAACTAAAAGGATTATTGGGATGGTAAAAGTAAAGGTTTATTTTGGCGCTGATTTTTTAAGGCAGTTAGCAGTAATTTTCCTCTTGTCATTTAATGAATCTGCATCAGTTATTTTGAGTAGAATTTTGAAAACATTGAATTATTGAGTAGTTTTTAAATGAGAGCTTTTCGTACTGTAACAGAATTAAATGGTTACATTTAAACGCGTTCAAACAGAAAATTTCTCTCACACTCTTCATAGATTTTTAATTTTTAAATTTTCTTCACTCGTGTCCAACATTAAGGTCACAAACATAAGATGTGTAAAAACTCATCAACTCTCCACTGTGTTACCACGAAATTTAGAGGGCTGCGGTAGCCCAGTGGTTAAGGTATCGGACCATGGCAGGCATGTCATGAGTTCGAGCCCAGTACCACTAAAGACCCGCCGTGTAGGGCAGCGATGCACGTTAAATCTGTCGAGAGCTGAAACGTCCTCCCGTTGGTGTGGTGTGGTAGTTAGGAGAGGGGGGTGCCAGCTCAGGTGTCGTCCACGTCACTTGACCATGGTTCAAAATTACGTGGTCCGTCGCCAAAAGCCCTCGTGTAGTTGCACAGTGCGACGTTAATATTCACTCACTCACTCACTCACCACGAAATTTAGCACAGAAAAGTATTACAATGGGAGAAAGAATATAGCAGTATAAGAATAAGGAAAAGACTCTAATTTTGAATTAAGATACAGGGTTTTATCAAAAAGTGTGAAATCATGAATCAGAGATAAAACATTTAACTTGGGGAAAAATCTGTCTAACATGAAGTGGGACCACCGTGCACCGGTAGACAAATCTCACAACGAGCTGTCATTTGCTCATGAGAACGTCCCTAAAAGTTCTGAGTGGCCGCGTCCATAAAAATGTAGTCCGGGACCCAGAAACACCTCACATAGGCTTCCAGGATCTCATCCCTCAAGCGCTGGGCATCGAAGACATACAGTGATTGCCCAATAATATGCCGTCTTGAGTACCAAATCTGTCCATTTTTGTTACGTAGGAGGGTAGAAAGCGAGTGGCACTTTATCTTCAGATAAAACTCGACGAAAATCACACAACCTGGTGAATCTCGGATCCTCACTTCTTGTGGTGATGTCACAACAGAATTCCTGCTCGATGCAGTCAAAGGGACTCACTCAGTGTAAGTTGTCTGGACTTCGCAATGTTTTCCATTTCTATCAACAAATTATATCACTCAAGTAATAATAAAAGGAAAAAAATTAAGCAGTTTTAAATTGAATTTCAGTCATTTTTTTTGTTTGTTGCAGAAGTGCAACATTGCACAGTAGTGCTGTAAATTACAAAACTTTTTTTATATGAGGATTTTATTATTCATTATAAAATGTTTAAATTTCTTGCCTGGTAATTTATTTCTTCCATAAACAAGAGGAAGCATAAAATATAATGGATTCTTTTTATAGAAAAAACACAGTTCTTGAGGCATCAGAGATATTTATAATTGTTGTGATTTCTGGAAAAAATGTACTTCCATCTAGTGACAAAATTAGCATGTATTTCGTTGCAATAATATTTTTTTTTCTCAGATAAGTGATTTTTAGGTAATTAAAAATATATTCAGTCTGTTAAATTAAAATAAATCATATGTTGCAGAAATGCAACACTGCGAAGTTAATGGTTAATGCCAAGTAGCGATCCTGCGTAGAAGTCGATGCTCTGTAGAGTCTTTGCACGACCGTCCTGGGAACAGTACCACTTGTTAGGAATTGATTCCATAACCAAGAAACCAATTTCGGGTCCCTCGTAACCATCGAGCCTCTTCCGTTCAGGACTGATTAACTACAGGCTGCCAACAATTCTCCATTTCAAGGATTCATCTAAATGATTTTGAGAAGTCATTCTCAATACAAGTAGGCTAACGTGTTTGCTTTAATGCAATGTTCCCGTATGCTTAAACGGTCTCAATCCAATATTTCTGTAAAAACTAACACTGAACAACTTCTTTTCCTAAGCGAAGACTAATATTACACTACCCATTCTTCAAAATAAATAAAATACAAATTCTATCAGTTTTACAGTTGGCAATTTAGAATTATGTCGAAAAACATGTTTGTAACCAAAGTTTTTTTATCGGTTTTGTGTTTAAAAAGTGTTTTTTTTTTTTTTTTTTTTTTTTTTTTTTTTTTACTAAGGCTTTAAAAAGATAGAAGTACTTAACGTAGATATAATTTTTTTTCCTCTTAAAAATACCCAAATCCTATTTTATATAATCTTTTATTTTATAATATAAAATTACTTGAAGCTAATTATTTTTATTTTTCTAAAAAGGATGTTTCTTATAAATTTTTAGACCTTTAAACAATTGATGAAGTAAGATTATATTTTGCGAGGAATATTTTAATCATCAGGGATTTCAGGGGTGTTAATTTTGTCTCGAGAACTGAAAATATAAATGATTTTCAAAGAGATATAATTCTTTGAAATCAAAATTAAGTAATTCGATTTTTTTACCCATTATTTACAAATGAGGTTTCAAAAAGTGCAAAATATTTAAAATATAATCATAATTTTAAAATTTATAAGTCTATGAATATAAAAAATATTTCTGTCAGAAATATTAAATAAGTTTTACGTTGCGCATGCTGTTTTCTAAAATAGTAGCCTTTATTGAATTATATAATGTATCATATTCCTAAAACCCTACCTAATTTTAGTATTATACATTATTATTCTATTTATTTAAAAGTAGCTACAGTGTAATAAAGAACTTTATAAATCAACTCATTGCTAGTAATTAGAGCTACTCCTCGCCATAGACCTTTAAGATGACGTTCGTGCTGAAACACTCCAGGGAGGTCACAATTTTTTTTCTTTTCTTATTATTATTTTCTAATGTCTTTGGGGTCCGTATAGTGTTAATAATCAGAAGAATATAATACTTAAAGATAAAAAAATGTCTGGTCTTCAAGGGTCTAACCCACCCAATCGTGCTGGGGACAGGAAGTGTCATCCTTAAAATTTCTTCTCTCTTCCTTTTTATTTAATACACACCCCCTGTGTATATGTACCTAAAAATAGGTCAATGGCAGAAGATTGGGCCAGGAGGGCAAATGGTCTTACTCCGTCTGGTTTCTCCCTGGAAGGGAAAAGCAGATGGAAAAAGGCTACTTCATAGACGCGCCGACACAACAATATGAATAAAGATAAAAGGCACAGCTGAACCAGTTCTTAGCTGCCCTTTGAGTCCAACTTTTTTTCTATATGATTTAACTTCCTATCTTTTATAATGTTAAATTGCGGGGTAGGGTTACCTTTTTTTCCGTAGAGTATTCGTGTTGCGTTCGCTGTCACTGACCTAGTCAAGATTCTCAATCGAGTCTCGCTTTCTAAGTAGATATCGCCTCGTTTCAATAAGTAGGCCTAATTAATTGCAAAACCGGATCCTACTCGTTCTACTTTGCACGCTTTGAAATAAAATCAATCTTTGGCATGAGTTACATGAGTCTGTAGACAGAAATTAGTGGCCAAGGTCGGATAGATACGTAATTGCTTTACTATGAAGCAATTATTCATCTGACAGAAGTTGAATGATGGTGGGCGATTTGACTTATTTAAAAACGAAGCATTTCTGGGTCTTTAGTGAATAAACGTACATATATAAACGCACTCTGACCTCTGAGATACAAGCACACACTTTATTTTTCTAAGCAATTTCTGACATCCGAAAAAATTAGATGTCAATCAAACTCATGCAGTTTGGATTAATTGAAATGCGGTCTCATAAACAATTCATTGATTAGCAATTAGTGACAGATTACTTGATCTGCAAATTGTTTTATTACGTTTTGTTATTACAATAGTTTGACTACGACTCAACTCAATTTTTCATGTTACGATTAAAAAGCAAAGCTCAAAGGATTTCTTGTACTTTTGAATAGCTGCAAACTACAACAGAATATAAACATTGTTCCCATATCAATGACAATAGCAAAACTAAAAAAATATTTTAAGGATACGTCGTTACAATTCAAGATATCAATGTTTTTCATTGATGAAACGATTTTCGAAAGGTATAAATTACCACCACCGGTCTTATTTCTTTATATCAAACTAGGATTACACTAAACGAAACATTTCTTAGAATTTTTTTGAAAAATTCTCGAACGGCTTTTAGAAAGTTTGTGAAAGTTTGTTAGAGCGTTTCATTTTCAATTGCACATGAAAAATAAAAATTAAAAGCCAAGCATTGGAATCAATTACTGATCGAATGTGATAAATACGTTGAAACGGGATTGTAAATATTTAATGTATGTTCAACATATTTAACTTCATTGTTTATGTTGTTTATCATAAGAAGAATGCAAATGATTGAAATGATTACATAATAAAAGAATGTAAATTGAACAGGATGCATGTACTATAAAAATGAAGTTTAAGCACTATATACAGGGAGAATGAAATTTAATATAAATTTTAATCTTTTTTATCCTACACGTGAAAGCTTTTAAGGTCTTTCAATCCTGACAAGTATTCAGAATAGAAAGAGAAATAAAACACAGGAGATTGGTGCTTACATTGTTATAAATTATTTTTCTCAAACACCCATCGTGAGACCACCTGTCTAAGTATAGGGCGTATGCTTTCTATTTTATTGGCCTCTACACGAACAGCCTCCTCAAGTGAAACCTAATCTCCAGTGATCGACTGAAAGCGAAATCTTTCAACATAATACATTTGAACAGAAACACGAACGCTATCGTTATCTCTTTTGTTGAGTACAAATGACTCTCCCTCCCAATCTCCGATCTTTACATAGATTAGAAAAGGTTTCTTTCTCTACTATATCATTTTCGAGAGCCGAGCTTGTCAATGAAATACTTTCCAGTGATTTAAAGTTTCTTCAGATGTATCTTTTTAGAAATAAAGGTATGCCAAAGGATAGACACGTCTCTGGATTGTAGATCGCGTTGGAAATGAAACTACGTTCCAGTTAATACAATAGGGCTGAATGAATTTCCTTCAGGCGTATTTTAAAGTAATAGAAAAATGAGAAAGAAACTATTGGAAAATTTATATTTACACTAGGGGCTTTTTTATATCTATGTTTCCTTAATATAGATTTTTTTTTAACAGATACATTATTTATTTAGTTGTACAGAAGGGTGGTCCGCACTTTAGGGAGACGATTTTGATATGTATAGTAAATTTTTATCAATAAATACAGCATATTTTGTGAAAATTTGCTTCTGTCTAAAAGCCATGATTCTTGACAATAGCTCTAGCTCGAATTTTTCATAAAAGTCAACTTTTTCTTAGTACTGTCAAGAAAATTTTACTCCATTCTTCATTCAAAGTCTGTTCAATGTTCTTGGATGCCGTTTTCCTGAGGCTCGTTTTAATAAACTGATAGCATAAAAGTTTATGGGAGAAGCGTAGGGGAATTTTACACGTATTTCATCAAACGGAATACATTTTATTTCTGTGTTTCTGATTTTTTCTTTATTAAATAAGTGGCAGTTGACTTGGATGTGTGACTAGAGACTTTGTCCACATGAGGCCAAACTTTATTAATGTCTTTTCCATATAAGGTTGGAATTTCTTCTTCAAAAATTGGTTCTAAAATATTCTGCAGATAGAGAAGAGTCAATTAATTTTGGTTTTACTTGAGTCTTTTTTATTATAAATTTTCAGTTGTTATAGAAAACCCTGCAACTATCATGAATCTCTTTGGAAACTTCACTGCACACTGGCAAAGCCATTTCGTACGGTCATTCCTATCAATTGAGCAATGGAAAATTGATCTTCTTTTATTACAGTCACTTAAATATACCCATGCCTCATAGAGTATTACCACAAATTTCCATTTTTCAGCAGCTAGGTGATTTTTTTATATAATTTTCTACAATTTGCTTTTCTTTCAGCAATATGTTTTAAAAAAGGAGATGAACTATAGGTTTAAACATCTTTTTAACTTTAAATCTTTGTGAATGATTTTCATTACAGTGCCGGAAGGCATCCCTGGTTTCGATGTAATGAATCTTTGAGTTAGCGAGTTTTCTTTCAGGATTAGAGACTTCACTTTCTTGATAGTTACCTCCGTTTGAACAGACTTAGTATGAAGTTCCTTGGTCATGTTCTCATTTTTACTTTCAGCTAGACAATTTTTCCCTTTCAAATTTATTATATTATAAATACAGTTCTTTCAAATGCAATAACCGAGATTTTTATCCCCGGAAAGCACAATTTCATAGCCTCCGAGCCATCTATCAATTTTAGGAGCCATTTTCAAAATATCACTATTATTTTACATTCCAATCAAAAGAAAACACTAGCAGATGATTTTTCTGAAGTTGCCAAAGTTTTATCTCAAAATGAAAACGAGAAAATGAATAACAAAATCGTTTCTGTAGAGTGTTAAGTGACCTTCTGTAAAACGCTATATTTTGAAAGAATTCAACCACTTAAGTTCTTGATTGACGTCAATGACCAATTTTTCATATAAGCATTTTTCATTCCAAATTTATTTACAATTATAGTTCATTTATACCAAATTAAGTATAAAAAACAAACTCAGGCTTATACGTATTTAACATTTAATTAGATAAAAATAAGACAACACATTTCTATTTATGCATGCGGCATAAAGATTAAAATTAGAATTAAAGTATTTTATAATAAACAGGGAAGGATATGTGTGATAAAAGTAAAAGTCTCAAGTGAAATTGGCGATTTTTAAAACAACAGGTTTTACTTTCCAGTCCAAATTGCCTTAATACCGAAAGCAGATATCCGCCTTTACAATTCAAAACGTAGAGTGAGAGTGAGAATATTCAAGTCAATAGAACGTAATCAATCATGAGACATTCTGCGGAAATGAAAGGTGTGAGTAAGGTTTCGACAGTTGCTCAAAACCGTTGCCGAAGTATCTCGTGCAATTCTAGAGGGAAACCACCGAAATAGAAGCGAAGAGGGAAAAAGAGAGATGGTTCTTATTACAAATGGTATTGATTGCATTCTTTTAAAACACAATTAATCGTTTCATTAGGATTATTGCAAATAATTATGCCCATTAATTAAGTACATTTGCAAATTAAATTATACCTCTCTCCAAGTTTTCTAACTCCTTAATTTCTAGAGATAATTTGAATTCGACACCTAAGGAAATAAACTCACTTTATGTGACAAAGGAGAATAGAATGAGTGAGTGTTTATTAACGTCGCGCACTATAAAGCAACAGGAAGGATATTGGCGGGAACCGAGCTCACCGTAAAGAGGTTTAGAGCTACAAAATGGCAAACACCCCCGCGTTCAATCTTTATTGAGAAAAATCATAGTATATATTATATACGGTAGTACGCATTAAATTTACATATTACAAATTAAAAGTAAATTAAACGAAATATGTATGTTATTGCAAGGCACACATATAAAAAACTGAAAGTAATAATAAAGAACATAAAGTGTAAGAGAAGGAAAAATAATATACATTATTCCAGCATTCTTGCAAATACATCAAAAGTAATATAAATAGAAAAAAGTGAAAAAAAAGAAAGAAAAGGAAAGGGGGAAAAAATTCCCTCTTGTGTGACCCTATAAGAGTACCTAAGGAATTTGATCCCAGATTGTAGAGGCAATTTTAATACATGACTTTAGTTTAGAGGAGGACTATTGAAGACCTCAAAATTTTGAGCCGCGGTCAAGAGGCGAGGATGACACCTGAGTTAACACTTCTCTCTCCAAAATACCACACCATGCAAACGGGAGGACTTTGAGCCTCGACAAATTTAACGTACAGCCGCTCGGCACGGTGGAACTTAAGAGGCACTGGGGCTTGAACTCATGACACGCCGGCCATCCTTCCTAGGGTACTGCGGACGTATGCATTGTAATGAGAAGGCTGAAAAAGGCTGCTGATTTCAATAATATCATAATCCAAATTCTTAAATTTTTGAATTGGAGCCAATAAAACGCCTTTCGAATTGAACAGAAATATTTCATCCATTCTGAAATAATTGATGCACTATTGTTCAAAACCTCATGTCATATCAACTCCCAAATTTTGATTATTAGCTTTCATTTTTAAGAATTTCAAAACGATGAAACTATTGAACCAAATGAATATCACTTGTCAAAATAAGTGAAAATCAGTTTTGATTAGATGCTTTTCCCTTCAAGGAACTGACCTCAGAATTGATTTTCGTCAGTTAAGACTACACAGTAACCTTTTTCAAAAATTTTTTTCGAGAAAGAAACAGTAAAAAGGATTTATGTTTTGTATTTAGATTATATTATTAAGCTAATTCTGTAAGTAAAAAGTCAGTCATTGTCTTACAATTTTAAAAAATTAAGAATTTTTTTCAAGTTTTTTTCAAATTCTTATAAAATGCTCACTTTTTAAAAATTTTTAGTCATTTGAAGTTATTTATGTTTCTTAGATTATTGTAAATAAAAGTTAGTCTATTCTTTGAGAAATCTATTCCCTTGTTGAATTTTAATAATTATTTTTCTAAAAAAACACGCAAATTTTTAAAATAGTAACTTTTAATAGTAACTCCAAGTCCTTAATCCAAGTCAAGAATTTTTTAGAAAAATAACTACAAATCTCAGCCCTAAATCCTTTTATAGAACATACGTTTTAAAGTACAATTTCAAAGCTCTATGATGAACAGAAAAAAAGCCTTAGGGATTAGAAAACACTTATACCTTCAAAATTGGAAGTCTGAGAAAAACGCATTTAAAGTTTGTAAAGGCATAAAACAAAAACTTATAATGCCCATAAAGTTCTAATGTCAATATTTTATTCACCATTGTATGTTCTATATTAAAAAACTATTTTAATTAAATATGACTAAAACTAATATTGTTTATTCAAAATATATTTTTGCATAATATTGATAGCATTTGTTACGATGACAGTTTATTCAGCTCAATCTAACCTAACATTTTCATAAAAATTTTTAAGCACAAAACATTCACACACGTGTACAAATCAATTATCTTGTGCTAAAAATAGCCAGGTTTGTTCATAAAATTTAATTTTTTTCAGTTTTAAATCGGGCAATTTAGGAAGTTTTAGCTCTCGTTGTACGACTTTAAAATACTGACATATAACACTACAATATGTTTAGTACAATTTAGTTAGGTACATCAAGGAAATATTCAGTTTTATTTGCGATACTTGAATTCAGAATACAATATTTGGAAGTTTAATTGCATTATCAGCTGATGAATGATTTCTAGATACATCATTTTCAGTAGTATTCCATATCTTTCAAATATTTTTTTCTCACAGCAACCTGAGAATGTTTTGGTCATGGCATTTTCTCTACAGGAAAAAGTTAACGATAAAGCTTCTAAGTTATATAAAATATTTTTTATTGCAAAAATTGGTCTTATCAATTTTAAATAATTAATTATGAGTATTCAAAAAACTCAAAATATAATAAAACAGAAATGGTTTTAGTAATGAAAATTAGAATTAATAAGCATTTCGTACTAAAAGGGTTGATTGTACTGAAAAATATTTTTAATTACTTCAATTTAAGAGAGAAAAAATGCTTTAAAATGAAACCGAAACCACAACCATCGCTCAGAAAACTTGATATATAAAAAATTAATTTGTTAACAGATCTGAAACTTGGTGGCAAGCTTCCCAATGATATGCGGCACAAAAAAAAACCCAAAATTTTTCTTCGGTAAATATGAAATTTGTAGGGTACTGTGTAGTCTCATTTTGTGCTCAGTCCTATTTTTTTATTTGATTCTGGTCCAAGAATGAAGCTAAGCAAAACGTTGAAGAAAATTAGCTCACCAGAAGGAAATAAAATATACCCACCTCTGAAATTTATTTGTAATTAATATTAAAGCAAAAAATAAAAAATTCAATAACTTTGGGTTATTAATTTGTAAGAGATACTTTTATTACGCAGTTAATTATCAAATTGCATGACAACGGGCATATTAAGAACCAAATAAAGAAAGTTTTCATCGCTGTTGGAGTGGAATTGATTAAGTGAATGAAGAGTTAAATAAAACAGATGACTTTTCTTTCAGGGTAAATAGCGTTATAAAGTATTTGGGCGAATTTAGTCAGTGATTCTTTTCCATTAGGAAGCATTAAAATTTTTAAAATGCTCAAGTGATGTATGTTTAAAACAGGGGGGGGGGCAATCCTCATACCACGAGACTCATAATAACGTTCAACACTTTCCATTGCTGAAAGAATTAAAAATTCAAAGTTACATCCAATACGCAAAAGAACTAAACAAACTTGCAGCTACTTTTGAAGATCATTTCACTTGTTTAGACAAATAACAAAACAAAACAAATTCTTGAAATATATTCATCCCCCTCTTATGTCGATGTTGACTCGGCAGCAGAATATTTCTAAATGGAACTGATAGTTAAACAATGCTATGATACATTAAAACACATTTTTAAAACATCAGAATCAAATGTAGATTTTTATAAAACTTTTTTCATAAAAGAAATTTTCCAATTTGAAAGATCTGGCACAAAAAGTTGTGAGGGCTTTTGGATAAACTTAAACCAGCTAATCTGTCTTTTTTTTTTTTTTTTTCAAAATGAAATTTTTCAAACATTAGTCGCACTCAAACTTACGGGACAAAAACCTGCCACATCAATTACGATGTCCAAATACACGCATTTGAGATCAACAGAGTTGATAAACAAATATCTCACTAATAAAAGAAATGAAACATTATATTTGAACATTGCTTTCTTACTATTATATTATCTATCTTTGTATACATGAAATATAAGGAAAACAATAATAATCCATT
This sequence comes from Trichonephila inaurata madagascariensis, assembly GCA_019973955.1. Classification (NCBI taxonomy): domain Eukaryota; kingdom Metazoa; phylum Arthropoda; class Arachnida; order Araneae; family Nephilidae; genus Trichonephila; species Trichonephila inaurata. The sequence goes on along the minus strand of BMAV01008046.1, from coordinate 218,290 downwards.
TTAAATTTTTCTTCCAATAAGTGTCTGTAATGGGTCCAAATCTAATATATTTTGATGTGTTGCCCGCGTTAAAAATGGTCTAAAAGTCTCCCTGGTCTAAAAGTATGAATGATTACTTAAAATTAGAAGTAATATCAAATTGAAATAAGATCACTCTATACCATACAATTTTTTAATCTCTCTGAATTTTGCAATATTTCTCCTAATAGCTTCAGTTTCTGAAAATACAATTTTTGATGCAATTCTATTCATTATTGTGACATGATATGATTGACATACACCATTGTTTGGCCTGAACATTTCTTATTTTATCGCAACTGTTATAGAAATTGATACCTTTTTTAATATTCTGCACATATTTTGAATATTTGAGAAATAGTTGTAAATTATTTGCATGAAATCAAAAAAGGGCCAGAAATGTTTTAAATAACGTTTTATATATAACTAGAATTCCCTTTCTCTCTCCTTGCTTTTAACCTCCAACAGACAAGTATTCTTTTTTTAAATGGAAGTCAATGATTGAAGTAACCCACTTTCATTCCACCACCAAAAGATTTGTAGAAACTATTTCATAACACTGAAAGGGAACAAATGTATTTCGTAATATATCTCCGGGCAACCACCGATATCCCTGTCTCCTCTTGACAGTCAAGATGACCTCGAAGAAAGCAAAAACAACGACCTTGCTTTTACCATAATGCGATCCAATATAAGACTACCTTGATACAGTTACTATAGAAAAAAAATACTTGGATATATTATAGAAAACTTACGAAAAGCAAAAACACTAATATATTGCATGTTTTATTATCTTGGTATTGCTATGACAAGGTTGGAATCAAAAGGTTATGCAAAAAGTGATTCGAATAAATTCAGATGAAAAAAGAAATGCAATAATTGATTGAGGATAAATCGTTGAAAATTAATTTAAAGCAAAGAAGTTAAATTAGCTATATGTATTCAGAGATATTGAATCGAGCAAAGGAAAGAGTTAGGCAAAATCTTAAATATGGCTTGCATTTTTTCGGCTACCTTACAAATGCAAAAGCAATATTGTATTTCCTAATGGCTTTAAAATACTTTGTAAAGTCCGATTGATTCTGTATAACAAGTAAAAAGTGTCTTTCAGTTACACAATTTAAAATTATTTAAATTTACCGATAATCTTATTTATAATAGTTTTTAGGTATTTTGTTATTACACGGTCACAAAACTTCTGTTGTCATTCAGACAAGAAAATTGGACTTGAAAGTAGAAAATTGAGATTCTGTTTTGAATTTGAGTATAATTTTAAATAAAGAAAATCAGAATCTAACCACAAAATCTAAAAAAAAAATTGAATAGCAGAACTTAATTATATATTCTGCCTCCACATTGGACTCTGTCGTGAGCGACTCATTAATCGGCTTGTTTAGTATTAGATATCTGCTTTATTCAAGTATATAATTCGTACGTCATGCAGAATTCATCTAATAGTTCCTTAGTAGGATTCGGTTTATTCTTAAGAAATCGAAATAATTCAAATAAATCAATTTAAAATGTTGACATCTGGGCCCTAAATTTTAGTCCTCTTCAATTTCGTTGAGTAAAATTCGATCTCAGCTCCATCAATATAGTGTGCCAATTTAATTAATTTTCAATTCCTCTCTCTCTCACACACATATATAGTTTTAATAATTTCTACTAAAGAGACAAAGCTGATTTCAACACTAAGAAAAAAAAAATATCATACAGATATTGGAAAAGTTAAAACTATGGATTCTTCAGTATTACAAACAATGCTGACTTAAGACAACTTAATAAAATTCATATAAAAGTGGGGTTTAATCATTTTCGGAGCTAGTCTATTTGTAGTGTGTCGCGCTTCCACACCTCAGATCCGGGTTCTATTCCCGGGTTGGTCAAGGTCAACCCAGCCTTTCATCCCTACTGCATTGGGTCTATAAATGAGTGTCAAGCTTGATTGGAGACTTAAACACTGAGGGTCTCGCTTCAGACTAACCACCTGATCAGGACATCTGCTCATGCACCTCAGCGACTAGTGATCACGTATACTGGGATGGGTACAGTAGACCCTAGCCCTCATGGGCTGACTTTGAGTTTCTATATATATATATACCTCTACGGGGGGATCAAAGAAGATATGGAGTGTCTTACGCTGAATAAGAGTATTGAGATATAATGTGAACAACGAGATCATTTAAAAAGGAAGAAAACTCCTTTTACGGTAGTTGAGTTGTCTTCTGTACAACAAAGAGACACTCTCCCTTGTGTATTTCTATTCTCTCTCTAGAACCAAATCAGAATTAGTATAGATATTAGGCTTTTTTTAAGCTTCAAGTTCAGCATCAAAATAATTTGAAAGGGTCTTTGAATAGAGATTGTCGATGCATTGATAGTATAAAAAACTATGATGAAATGACACAAAAATATAAAAATATTTTAATGAATTAATAGAGTTAGATTTGAAATAAAGCATATACATTCGGATTATAATATTTTATGTACTTTCAAAGCTATTGAATATTTTAAGGAATACTTATAAAAATATATTCATATGAAAATTTTTCACCTCATAAAAATATTATTCAAGATTTCTGTTGAAAAAAATATTATTTCTCAGTAATATATTATTTTAAACATTTTTTTCTGGTTTTTTATTCAGTTGTAGGTTTACATACAAGAGCATTATAATAATTTATATCTAAGCATTATATTAGATGAATGCTATCTCTTTCACGTTTAATAATTGATTTTTCTCGTCCTATAGCTGATTTTATGAAGTATATATCTCTTCCCCCCCAAAGACAAATAGTTGATTTACTTAAGCTCCCTTATAAATGGAAGGACGGTTTATTTGAGTGATGTGTGTGTATAAATTCATATCATTGTTTAAATAATTTAAACAAGTCATCAGCTTATTTATGACAGTTTCCCGTAAAAATGTTCTTAAAAATTTGAAAATATGGCAGTTCCTAAATAAAGCAAACATCAATCTTCCCATTTTAGTCCATTATTGCCACGAGTTTCGAAGGATAAGAGTAAAGAATTTTTAGCAGTGTTCATTTTTTAGCAATGTTTTAATGTTATTTAAATATAACAACAGAGAGGACAATCAATCCTATTATTTTATAACTAATCGCTGATTATTACGACTTACTAATTATTGTATACAATCTGTGTCATTTTCCAAACTTCCTTTTAAGTCAATTCCTATTGTACTCTCAATCTAATAGTCAATGTTTGTTATTGCTTTCGATGATAGCTTTTAAAAAATCAGCCGTGGTAAGCGAACCATCTCATGTGGTATTTGGTTTCAGAATTTCACCTAGGGCAAAACTAGCTATTTGAAGGAATTCCATACGAGGACTTACCTACAGTTTGCGCTGCCAGTGTCATATCGTGGTCAACCATTTGGCCCCAAAATACTAGTAAGATATTGATATGCGAATGGTGTTCACTCACGTCATGATGCATCATAAAACTGACGATTCGAGCACTGGGGAGTTCACTGCCGTCTACAGATTTACGAGGCTCTTGAATAGCTGTAAAGAGAATTGGAGTCTTGAAAAGATTCGGACAAAAGAAGTCAAGGTACGCTAAAAAAAACACTTTTAACTCTAATTTAATAAACATTTGATAGTATTTTATTTTGCGTTCGTATCAACGTTATTGAACTAAGTTTATTATGCAATTGTAAAATACTTAGAGTTTAGGGTTCAAAGCAAGGTTGGATTCAAGTTCACATACCATCCTTTTACCACTCAAATGAAGATGAATTTACTTTTATATATATTTGTATCATAAACATAAATGTATGAAATAAAAATTACTGAAAGAAACAGTTAGTTCTATTAAATAAAAATGAACAAAATCAATGACAGTTCTACATGAACATATCCAAAAAATGAAGCTGAATGAAACTGATATCAATCTTAAGGACTCTGAGGCAACTCAATTTTTATGTTAATCGATCCATCAGTTAATTTAAATTAAACAACTTCGGAAGCCACTACAGTGTAAAATATATCAGAAAAGGGCTCTATGCCAAAACCCCTTAGATAGCAATATTTTAGATGATTTCGAGAAGACGATTTATTATATTTTTTCAATTTACAAACACTAGGAGACGATAATTAAATATTATTTAACTAATATACGACAAGAAATACAAATAATTTAAGATTTTCTTATGTTTCAACACTTGTTATTTTTCTTAGTTGCATTTCTAAACTGATATTTATAATGTCATCAGTTTTTAAAATATATTTCGCTGTATTAAATTTTTAAAAAATATATTCTTTTGGTGCAAGAGGTTTTGAAGTGTCACGTGAAAAATTTTATAATTTGAAATACTTGAGAGGCTCATTTAACATTAAATAACCTGTTTTTTTTTTAAACGTCTATGAGCATGAAACTTTTAAGCAAAATTTGCGAAATTTAGGTTCATTCTATGAGATTAGATATGGGAAAGAAAAGAAAAGTGTAGGGGATGAGAAAATGATCTTTAAAAGTTAATGAACTAATAATTTAACTCAGTACCTCTCTCTTCTCTTCTCTAGTTATGTTAGTTTTATAATGATAATTGTGTGAATGTTATTAATCTCTCTTAATATTGACACTTGCTTTTATGAAAGAAGAAAATGTAGGACCAAGGTAGGTAGCTTTAAAAATAAACGTAAGATTTTTAAAAAAATCTAAACTGGCCGACGCAAGAGAGGTTCGTAGGCTGCTGGTTAAGAGTTTTATCTTTTATTTTAAACTTATTTTGGATTCACATTAAATGGCTATGGCATCTGACCATTTTAGAATTGAAATAAAATAGACCCTCTGTCCATAAATACGAAAAAAAAACTGTATTGAATATCCCAATAAATTATTTGAAGTATATCCAGTAGTTTAGCTCTTCAGTAAATTTTATACTAATTTACATTTCTCCTTTAATATAGTATTTATTGAACCGAAAAATACTTCAAATTTTCCTTAAGCAATTTTGGTCCCATACGTTTCAGTACAGTAAAATAAATTTAAATTAAAATCTTTTTTCTTTTTTTTTTCTGCAAAAGAATTTAAAACAAATACGCAGACATATATATTTATTTTATTTAATTAATTCAGCACTTCCAAGTAAAGAAACATAAGTGACCTCTCATTGCCCTATTCTCTCTTAGGCATTTTTTCATAATTTTAAAACGAGGGCATAATCTAAAAAACACAAGCAATTTTTTTTACTCATTAGTTTATTTCAACATTACATTACTTAAATTGGAAAAAAAATACCTTGTAATATATAAGTTCTCAGAAGTATGGCATGACACAGTTTCATTTTTTCATAGTTCAGAAAACTGAATGAAAGACAAGATTTTATGAAAATAATGTAAAATAACCAGGAATTAATTTAATTTTCTTCTTCTTTCGTACAAAATTTTATCTTTTTTTCATACATTAAAGCATAAAAATAGATGATTTTCAATTGACACATAAAAGAAGAAAATTCATTATGTTTTCAAGAAATTCTTTGAATATGTTGCTCATCCATTCCATTTGATTTGCCATTCCTTTTTGTGCACTTCTCGATCTTAAGTTTTGTTCCTCTGCTACTGATTCCCAATGGCAGAGTAATTGAAAAACTCACCATCTGCGTATTCCGGAGGTAAATAGCGCACCATAGCCGACCGTGCACTGCCCCAAGAGGGATGTTCCAGGTTGTTGCACATTCCAGTCAGTGTCCTGTAGCGAGAGAGCTCGCACTTGACAGGCTTAAGGAATGTAGGACAAATTTCTTTGATGGAAGTCTTGCTGGTATCAATCCGAGGCAAGGCGTGAACAATTGTATCACGGGACAGTGAAAACCTGAAGAAGAAAACTATCTAAACTATTGATCTAAGAAAGTTTTTTTTTCTATCGTAGAGCCAGAAAAGTAAGAGGTCTTCATATTTTGATCCTTCTTACCTAACGATGGATTGACTTCAAACGTTATGTGTGTAACAACTCAAATAGAAAAGTGGTGGGGCAATGGCGTCTAGTGTGAAAGATTTTAAGTAGAAGCCTTAAAGCAGAATAAAACTAATTCGATGACACGCTTAGATTAAAAGGGAAAAGCTGCATTAACGTCATACAAAGAATTTTACTAATTACTTAATATTGTTAATTTATATTACTACCACAAAGTAAGAGTTTAGTAAATTCAAAAAAGCTTTGAAATTTAAAAAAATATCAGAGATATTTTCCTTAAAATATACAGCAAAACTTTTGTTATGTCTGTTTATTGAAGTTAGTAAACAATTCATTAAAGGTAATTTATAAGTTTTAGATAAAATATTGTTCAACTTTTTTTTTTGTAAGAGTAAGCTACTGTAAGTCTGAAAATGGTAAGATTTTGTATTTATATCCTGACCTATATTGTTTAACATCAATTTAGAATTATAATTATATAAATATAAGTGCTTGTAAATTACTATCAGGAAAGTAAATTTACATCTGTTTAAAAAAGTGTTTATTGAATAGAAAAGAATAAATTCATATTATTGAAAAAAATTAAATAATTTTATTTATATTCAACTTTAAAAATTCGAATGTTGGATATAATTTACTTTTATACTTTTTCCGTCAGTTCATTTTGTAATGAACTCAATCAACCATGAAACCATACAAGTAATGAATAATAAAATTTAAATCATTTTTACCAGATATTTGAAGAAAATTAAGACACAGTAGAATGAAACAAAACTGAGCAACTGAAGAGACATTTTATAGATTTACAATTTCTTCTAAAATGCTTTATAAAACCAAAAATATATATAAAGAAATATTTACTACATTTATCTCTTCGAAGATTTAATTATCATTTTCTGAAAGTAATGATCTAAGAAATGAAAATAATTTAATACAACTGAAATATCTGACTCACTTTAACATAATTTTGTCACATAAATATATTTTTAAAGGTGAAACGGTAAATACACATGATAGAAAATATGTAATTTTATCAATAGAGTTAGTCATCAAATGAAATAAATTCAAATGTTTTGTTTAAATTCTAAATACATGGAATACTAAAAATTTATAGAATTATGGTATTCTATGTTTTCTTGCAATATCGTAAATTTCTTGAGCACCATTGTTCAAAATGTAAGGAGATTCCATTCTTACCTATGCGCAAGTATTCTTGTTGTTTCTATTATGATTTCGGCTGGTACTGCTATATGTTCGTATTCTGGATAAACAGATGAAAGCTCGTATATTTCTTTTGGCACTTCTCCTGTTAAAATATAAACGGAATACCTTCAAAAACAAATATATAAGTTTTTAAAGGCAATGCTTTATCTGTTTAACATTATATATTGTCGAGAAATATCTTTATACTATAGCAAATAATAAACACCAAACGCCAATAAATTAAAAGCTTAATCATGCATATGACTTGACGAGTGATTCACTTTGATTGGAGTTTATTCACTTCTAGTTATTATGTTTTTTTCTGTCAAGTTTATTTCTTCTGGCGGGTCTATGATCATTTCCCGAAATTGTTTATGCAAATATTTTGAAAGCGGAAGTATACTGCACACACATTATCTAGTTGTATATCTCGACAGAGATATACAATTCGTAGATGCAGCGAGCAAAATTGTATTTCCTTCAGTAGAGAAATCGGGGTGAATATTGTTTGGAATTGGCGAAATTTAAACTTGGATTTATTTTCGAACTTCTGCCACTTGTCTTTTTGTTAAGTTGTTGTGGATAAGCAACGAAGTAAAAAATCTATTGGTTGTTACTAAAAATATTTATTTCCATCCAGAGATTAAAAGCTAGATGGATGTTTTACTCAACAAACTTATTGATTATACTTATTGAATTTTTTATATTAACTTATTAGAAGAACAACAAAATAGAAATTTTTATTCTAGATGAAAGAAACTATCAGAAAGAATTAAGAACAAGTAATATAAAAAAAATTAAGTCAATTTCTACTTAGGTCAACAAAGAAAAATTTTATTTTAGTTACTTTTTATTAAATAATCATATTTAGTTTACATATGACAGAATCACAATATTGTGGTAATATATATATATATATATATATATATATATATATATATATATATATATATATACATACATACATATCAGGAGAGAGTTCAATCTATTTCTCTAAATCTTGGCTCAATTTTTCCCTACCCCATTTGGATATGAGAAGACTTTAAGCGACTCAAATAATCCATCCTTATATGCTCTTTCCTTCGTTGCTTAATGAACAAAAAAAATTAACACGTAACATTTTTTCAGTTAGTGCCCATTGGTATAATTAGATAGTTACCAAAATTGTTTTAAATAATTAAGTTAGGTAAAAAAGACTTTTTAGTTCTTAATTAGTCTCCTATGCCTCGTAAAAATTCTGGAGAGTTAGCCGTCAAAACATTGTAATTGTCCTAAGGTACATTGTTATTTTGTTTCTTCCTATGTTTTTAGCTCTTCTTTATAAGTAATTCTCTACAAATTTCATTTGATAAGAGCAATAAATCCTTAAATGCTGTTTAATAAATACGAATTTGTAGAATAAATAGGAGAAATATGTACTGATAATCCTGCTTTCTCCTGGGTGTGCATGCACAAATATACAAATCTGTACATTTAATTTTTCCTAATGAGTGAGTGAGGGCTTATTAACGTCGCACTATATAGCAACACACAGGCTATTAGCAAGGACCTCTTCATTTGGAACCATGGCCAAGTGACGAGGATGACACCTGAGCTGGCACTCCTTCTCCGAACTTCCACACCATGCCAACGGGAAAACTTTGAGCCAAGATAGATTTAACATACGTCAGCCTATTTAGATAGGACCTGTTTAGTGACCCTTGTACTCACGACTCGCCGTTGTTACGACCCTGCGACTATCCAATTCCAATTGTACCCTATCGATGAGGATGTGGCTGAAATGTTCTTTCATCTGTAATTCCAAATAGCACTGATTCAAAAACTCAGAGAGCTCATAAAATGTTTCTTTAAGACAAAGAGGATTTAATTCAAAGTATCTTTCAGTGTTGCAGAGCAATCAAAGAAAATAAATAAATACTTATCCAGATTAATTATGATATTTTATTTTATATATTTAAAAAGGTAATTCGAAATAGAATTGAAAAAAGAGATGGGAGATGGTATAAAAATGGCAATTTAATCAAGTTCCTCCATATTTATCTGTTATCCACATTTACAACTTTCCAATGAATGTATAGATAAATTACCATGAAAAAGCAATGTAAAAAGTAATAATATTCTCCATCCGACTCTAAATTGGAAATTATCATAGAAATATATACGTTTTCAAAAATATTTCTTAAAAAAATCCCTTTATTTATTTTTCCTTTTGTTATCATACCTTTCATTTGTAACTGATTCCTGGCTACATCAACAATTGACACTATAGATCAAAGCTATATTAAAATATCCAAATTAAATTCTGTCTACCTCTCAAAACTTGTTTACATTTCTAAAATTATTTGGTTTATGTCGTATTTTTTAACATGACTTTTGAAAACATTTGAAAATAGAAATCACCCCAAAAAAGTGGCTGAGTAATTAGTGAACTTTGTCGCTTGCCTACCTCTGCACTTTATATTCGCGTCACGTTTTCAAAACAAGACAACTTGACCGCAGTTTAATGTTAAATACTCCTCATTGTTTCCAAGAGTGATTAATTAATTAATCCAACTATATGCAAGTGTAAACACGCAGAAATGAAATTTTAGCAACATATTATTCAAGTAAATAATAGCAGTAAAAATCATGAAAAGGGGGATGTTGCTTCAACAAACATAAGGTTAGTAAAATTTTTGTCATGGAATTGATTACCTCTTGCTACTTATTCAAGTCGAATAGAGTAAGAATTCTTTTCGTTTATGCTTTCCATTATGACAATTGTAATATTCGAGATTTTTAAAAAGCATTCTATGGAATTAAAAAAATGATGACGTTTAAGTCAGACCGAATTCAAAATTATTCAAATGATTTAATGAATAAAAAGTTAGATCTCTATTTTCTCATTTTACTGACAAAAAATAAATAAATAAATTTTTATTAATGAGTAAGAAGTAAAGAATTATAATTAGCACATCAAGAATCTTTTTACTTTACTACTGAATATAAAGAACTCAGAATACTGTGTAATATTTCTATCTGAGTTTTTTGCTTAATAAGAAAGGTAGGATATTGTGCCAATATATTTGAAGGCAACTGAATTATAAACTCATTTTAGCTTTGTAGTTTCTTTCAACGTAATTCATATGAATCCAACAAATAAAAGATTTTGCTATACAATATATATTGCATTTAACAGACTTTTTTGATCATTGACTGATAATCCAAATTGTACTAACCTATTTTACTTCTAGCTTCAAATACAGCTTGATTAATATCTTCGTATGTGATGCAAATGTCTCCATATTCACCAGTTCCAGCAACTTTTAACCTAAAAAAATAAAGGCAAGCCTATAACAACGTTGTTTAAAAATAATTAAACATGTCAATTGTCACAGGCATTTGAAATCAAGTGAGATCCTCCAGACATTTCATTCCACTGCATCTGTAAATGAGGTTTTTGTCACGCACGAAGGACACGACATTACTTGATAATTTGAACATTCCTTATATTAAAAGCTTCCGGGAGTGAAAGGGACGAAATAAATCATATGAAATGAAGGAAAAATCTGGAAGTCATTTTCAGTAGAAGGCAGACAAAGACATGAAATATTGCTTTCTATAAGATATTTATTAGAGTAGGCTAATATGGAATTCTAATAATATCTTTAAATGCGTAAGGTAAAAAATGTTCAATCAATTCATATTCAGATATTCGTTTTATTTTTGTTTGTTTCTAATCTCTTATATGTCTTAAGATTTTTCTATATAAATATGAGGTTGTCATATGTGACATTCTGAATAGCTTTTTTGAGTTACGTAAAGTACAATTGAAATGGTAACGTAAAATAGCTTTCAATGGAAGACAAGGAGAGACACTATACTTCCATAAGATCTATTGTTAGAATTCTAATCCGTCTTTTCTGTGTCTTAAGGATAAAATAATATTTATAAAAGATACATTCCGGTATTTTCTTAAGCAGGTAGGTCATTTTTCTGGGGAAGGAATACTCTTGTTGTTTATATATTAAAAAGAATTCGTGACAACATCCAAATATCCATTCCATGTGCAAAAATAGTCGCTTTTTTATTTTGCCATAACTTTTTTAATTTTATTTTACGGTTTAGCGGGGATTAATGAAAATAAAAAAAAGTCTGCCAAACATTTCACGACTTAATTCATTCCATTTTTATGCGTAATTTATACTTTAAAATACCCTTTAAAGCATTTGAATACAGTTAAAAATGAAAATTTTAAATGCTATCTGATATTTTATGTGATATAATAGTTTAATATTTTACATATATTTTGAATTTCTAGTCTGTTTCAAATGTTCTATTGAATCATCTTTAAGCCACAATACATTTTAAAATACGTGTTATATATTTTCATTAATAATTGTTTTCAAAACACTTATATATCTAAGTTCTATTTGCAAAATATGAAACATATTATAAGAAATTATCATTGCTAAGTAATGTTTCAAAGTAAAAGTGAAAAAAAAATTATTTCGGATATTAGTTTGGTAGGATATTATTAAGGATTTCTGAAAAAGATAACCACACTATGTGGCTATCAGAACTATCTCTTTCAAACGTATACGCTAAACAATTTAAGCAAAATATCTTTTTCAAACCATTTTATTGGATAGAATCGTTTATTAATATCAATAAAATAAACAAAAATAAGAACGACAAAGTAGTAATGTGTCCAAATTTATGATAAAATATTTTGAGCAAACTATACGAGCTCATTAGGATTTCTTAAATAAAACTCTAATGAACTATGATAACGTAAGAACTTGCATTCATAAGATTTAAGTATATAAGGAAATTTTTAAAAAAAATTAAATTAATAAGGATCTAGTGAGAAATCTTTTTAGTCACATTTGTGTTGGGCAGTATTAAATTTCTTCTCTCTTTTTTTGTTATAATGATATGAAATTTTGTTTAACCTATTATTAACATATCGTTCGGGAGTATATTTAAAAAATTAAATTAAATTTAACAAAATTCATCAACACTAAAGTGAAAAATGAATAATCTGATGAATTTACGTCTGGTGCGGTTTATTTTGAATACAATTGCAATGGATTGCATCAGGGGGGGCCAACCTTTTTGGGTAAAGTGCCACTATCTGATAAAAAATAATCACGCATGCCACTTCAAACTTTTCCAACAAAAGAAGACATAGAAAAAGTGAAAAAAGGTTACTTATAAGCTTATTACTGGATTTTTACGCGAATTGAATATTTTTTCTCTCTATATAGTAGTGGAAATTTAAAATTAACATAATAAGACAGAAGTATAGAAACTTGGGTTTCATTGTTAATAAGCTCTTACAAGTTAAATCAGTTAGGTTAGAAATAAAATAGAAATGAGTAACTCGTAATTCCAAATAATTACTAAGCAAACAATACTGCTTATGAATTTGTAGTTTTCTTACCAAGTGATCTATATTAGGATTAGTTCTTGAAGATTAGATTGCTTTTGGAGCATATTTGAGCTGTATTTTAATTTTATTATGTTCATTATAAGAAACATTTGTTCACAAACATATGTTCTTCCAACCTTATAACAATATCTTACAGCCAAATCATGTAAATTGGAAAAATTGCTTGTTGGTACAAATTTCTAAAATTCAGTAGAATTGGGATCACTTAACCCTTAACTTTGCACTGTTGCATTTCTGCAATATATGATTTATTTTAATTTAACAGATTCAATATTTTTTTAATTACCTACAAATCACTTATCTGAGAAGAAAAAGATTACTGCAATGAAATACATGCTAATTTTGTCACTAGAAGAATGTAAATTTTTTCCAGAAATCACTACAATTATAAAGATCTCTGATGCCTCAAGAACTGCGTTTTGGCTTTAAAAAGAATCCATTATATTTTATGCTTCCTCTTGTTTATTGGCGAAATAAATTACCAGGTAAGAAATTTAAACATTTTATGATGATAATAAAATCCTCATCTAAAAAAAGTTTTGTAATTTACAGCACTACTGCAAAATGTTGCACTTCTGCAAAAAACAAAAAACAAAAAAAAAAAAAATGGCTGAAATTCAATTTAAAACTGCTTAATTTTTTTTCATATTTTTCCCTTTTATTATTACTTGAGAACTAGCTGATATAATTTTTTCATAGAAATTTAAAAAATTGCGAAGTTAAGGGTTAAAGCTGAAATAAGTACCTCACATTTGTATTTCAGTGTAGTATGGTGTTGTAGGTCAATAATTTGGATTTAGGTATTAGGTGGGTAACAATTAACGTCTTGCAGAAAAATTAAAAAGAGATTTATGAAAAGATGAGTATGTTTTTTAACATCTTAAAAATAATCAAACCTTGTGCGGAATTAATCTTGCAAAGTGGATATTAAATTTTTTTCATAGCTCGGAGCATTATTAACTTTCCTAAATAGTTCTTGCATTAATAGGAAATGTGTTAGTTCATTTTCTCCAAAAGGGAGACAAAAAAGTAAAAGTGTATTCATACAAAAAGATACATGACTAACTAGGGGGAAAATCCATCTTTTCCCTGTATATAATCTTAAGTTTAAGTTATTTAGATGTTCCATAATATCAGTAGAAAAAGCAAATGCCATCGAGCCATTTTTGAGTAGCAAGCACTCACCGGGCAGTTCATTGTTTTCTTCCAGATATACACTCCCTCAAATAACAAAATCTAGTTTCCCTTTGGAAAAGCAGTGCACACAATGGATTGTTCTCTACATAATTTTTTATTGCAATTCAATAAAGTATATTTAAAATAAATTTTAAGTTTTTTATTTATTTTTGTCTGAGATCACCGCATTTCAATAAAATTGTAAAAAAACTATTTTTTTATTGTTATATCTTGAATTTTTTAAATTTTTCAATGAATTTTTGCATCAACAACTTCATCGTGTCACACTGTGGCACGCGTGCCACCTCTGGATTACATCCTTCTCCAAAAATATTGAAGCATATTAAAATTACAAATCAATTTGTTTTGGCTTTTAAGAGAAATATAATAAATTGAACTTGATAAATATTTCCAACTGTCAATTTCTTCCGTTAACATTAATTCAATGGTAAATCCTACTGTCTACCTGTGCCAACTCTTTTTATTCCTCAACACATAAAAAAAAATCTTTATATATGACCAACAATTATCATCCGTTATATGTTGAATAACTTACAGTAAATACAACTGTTTGAGCGTTATGGGCATTTTCAATCTGAGAACAATGGATTGACGGTTTTTTCCTCCCATTTCTTTTCGTTCTTTTATTATTATTATTTTCCAAGTCACTGATCCTATCAAATAACAGTTGAGCAACCTTGACCTAGTCCTTTTCTTGCTATAGACTTGAGTTATGCTCCAAGCTTGCTCAACATTCATTTTTGTAAAGAATTTTATACTAGACCGATGAGCCTTTACAAGGCGAATATTTATGGAGTCATAAGACAATTCAAATGCTTGCTTTTGAAGAAGATTATATTACATTGGGTCATTTGGTAAAAGAGAATAGATTTCAGTACATTGTTCTACAGTTTCCTGAATGGTTAAAATAAAATTCTTTTCGAAATCCTTGACAACTTAGCAGCATCTACTTAAAATAATTTATAATATATCCAATTGTATTCAACTTTCCATCATATGGAGACTAAATTTTAGTTTCAAGTTTTAGTAGAAATAACAGGACGAGTCTGTGAAAAAAATAAATTTATCTTCTGAAAAATACAGGAAGGTATTCAAAATTGAATTGTATTCATTTTATAATTATTATGTTATATTTTTTCTTGCGTATATTTTTATTCACTGTTATATACAGATATATATAGTCAAAATTCTCTACTATACAGAGATGAATAATCAATAATCATCAGAACTATAAAAACCCCGAAATTTTAAGATAAATCAGACATAAGATTTTAGAAAGGATATATTAGAAATTATAAAAATAATAAAAATTAAAAATATATAAGTATATGGATGCTACAGTATTATAAACATTGTTGACTTAGGACTTTTATAAAAAATAATTTATATAAAAGTGGAGTTGAACATGTATTTTGGCCTGCCAACCTTCCCCCTTTCTGTTAATAATACCGAGCAAAAACCTATTTAAAATAATGGATAGAATATCTAAATCCATTATATACAAGAAAAAGGTAACTTACCTAAAAATTGCACTCAAAAATGCATAGCCCGCGCTAAATCTGAGTACAATAAACAAGTTATTTCCCGATTCTGGACCCAAATACAAATTCAAAGCATGGGAATGGCTGAATAGTAACACTTAGCAAAAGTATGAAAAAAATAGAAATAAAAAAAATTAAATAGTGTGTAT
Organism: Trichonephila inaurata madagascariensis; assembly: GCA_019973955.1. Lineage (NCBI taxonomy): Eukaryota > Metazoa > Arthropoda > Arachnida > Araneae > Nephilidae > Trichonephila > Trichonephila inaurata. The sequence goes on along the minus strand of BMAV01008046.1, from coordinate 202,811 downwards.
AAATACTACCATTAATTTAGGGATACTAGGATTATTAATGTATTTAAATATTAAAAAAATTACTACAGTTAAAATAAAACTAAGAGAATAAGTATAATTTTATCTAAAATAGAATACGGAGGTAACTATATCTATCTAGGAAAAATGATAAATTTATAATAAACTATTAATATTCTAACGAATTTTAATCCTTACTATTTAAAATTTCTGTATTCAAATAACTATTAATAAAATTAACTGGGTATTTTTGAATTAAGAATATATATATATATATATATATATATATATATATATATTCTGATTTTTTTGAAACAAGAAATTTATTGCGTTCTATGTAATTAATAATAATATTTCTGAATGTAGAAACGTGTAAATTACTCTCCCAATATGTGTGTGTGTGTGTGATGTACTTTTATTATAGTGAATTTAAATTCTTCTCTTTTTTTTTCCATAAATATATATTAGTAACTATAACATTATATTTTAATTTGATTTCTATATCAAGAAAATTTTCTTCATAGTTGTTACTATTTGTCCATATTAAATTAAGATATTGAAGATAAAAACTAATGTTAGGTTTAAAACTGTCTTGCTTGCCAAAAATGATAATACCATCTATATAACAAAAAATATAATATTCAGAAATATTAATGAAGCTATTTTCAAAATAATGTAAATATAAATTGGCTAGACAGTTGCTAGCTGGGCCACCTTGTGGAAAACATTTTATCTGTTGATAATAGTTACCATTATAATATATATAGTTCCCTTTTAGCACAAACTTAAGTAGAGAACTAAATCTGTCATAAGTAACATTTTTAAAATTATCTTTATGTAATTTTACAAGTATTTTAACCATAAGATCAATATTTATAGAGTTAAAAAGATCTTCAAAATCTAAACTATAGACTGAAGAAATCTTTTTATCTTTAATTTTCTCAATAAGTTCTTTACAATTTTTAATTATGGCTGTGGATTAAAGATTATTTATTGTATCTTGTAATATTTCATGGAGAATTTTGCCTGATTTGCTTATATATGTATTAAAACCATTAGTAACTGTTCTAAATGACTGGTTCTTTATGAAATTTAGGAGTAAAAAGTACATGAGGAAATTTAAAATTATTATCAATTTGTATTTTTAATTGTTTATGAAAAGCCAAAGCGCGATTATTTATTTCTCTATCAAAAATTCATGACTTAATGAAAGCTGTATTATTATCAAAATTTTTGTTGATCATTAAACTATAATAGTATTTACATGTGAAGGCAAAATTTCCTGGCACTTTATCAACATAAACTATAATAAATTTATTTTGCAATTTTTTAATCTGATTTTTAAAATATCATTAAAAGAGATATTATTATCTGTACCTAAGTTATTATCTTTGAATTTTGTGAGTGCCTGTAAAAGCGTACTATATTTAATAGCTATTTTGTAAATGAATTGCTCAATATCATTATATATTTGATTTTTTATAATTTTATTATTATTGGAAATTATTAGTCTAAAAAACCAGTACCTTTATTCATTATATTTCTCAAATTTTTGTCTTTTACAATATTGAGGTCACCAATAATAACATTTTGGAGATGTTTATCTACATTCTTTAAATGATTACAATTACACTTTAAATTTCCCCGCTTTATAGGCACATTATAGTTAAAAATTGATCTACCAATTTTTATTGTATTTAAAAGCTTTTTTTAAAGTGATATTATGAATTGGAGAAGTTGGAATGTGGTTTTTAAATATGATAGAAAAATTATTTATTGATATATATTAATGTACAATATTCTGCTTGATATCTTGCATTTATATTGACTTTAATATTGTTTGTGTTTAAAAAATTTGCATAAATATCTATTATAATATGTAAAGCATAACAATATTTTAATTTATCTGAATTTAGTACTTGTTCTGGAATAAATAATTCTGTTTTACTTCTTCCAAACATAAAAGATTCAATGTTTTTTGTGTTAAAATATATTTCATAAATATGAATTTTTTCTAATCTAATCGTTGTCTATGCACATTATGTCGATCTTCTTGTGAGAGATTTTGATGTACTTAACATATATTAGCATAATTTTATGAAATAGAAATCGGTAATTAAGTAATAGACAATCAAAACAATTAATTATTTAATAAACAGTTATTTAATAAATTATTAAAATTATAATATCCACAAGAGAATTTAAAGTCTTTCTCTTCATTTTTTTAAATTTAAAATTGCCCACATTTTTTTTATAAAAAAATCAAATATTCCGAAAGGAATAAAACAAAGCATTGAAATGATTTATTGTCTCAACTGAATCGATTGTAACAACAATAGAACTACACGGATCATTAAAGAAAAACGTTTATTTTATTAAAGATGTATACATATAGATTACAAATTAAATCGAATGTATAAAATGTAAACTTAAAATAAAAGGAAGAAAAAGCACACTTATCAATTGCAAATGTTTAATGAAGTGGAAAAGGGCGTTAAAGTTTTCGGTTCTTATCGTCAATCTTTTTCTGATTTATTTATTTCATGCTTGCTTTTAAAAGATGTTTGCAATTTTTATGGTAAAGTAAGGCATTCAATCTCTTTGTAGTGTTCAAAATTAATAGCATTCTGCCTTTCTGAACATTCTTATAATGCTTAATACTTTTATGCGATAGGAAAAACACTTCACCATATTTTACAACAGTAGTATATCCTACTTAATTGTTAGTTGCCATAGCTCTTGTACGCATTTAGAATTTGATGGATGGGCTTAAGGATAGGATATCCATGAAGTTGAACAAGACATGCACTTTCCCTTCTGAATTAGACGTACCACGCAAGTTCTACATGAATGCATACGCCCATGTTTGGACAGTCACAAATCATTAATAACTGGAAATTCGCGTAAATCCTGCAATACTGATAAACTGTTACATGCTATTTTACTAAGCAAACTTTCCCCCTCCAGTTCTTTCTTGTTTTTAACCCTTTTTACTTTTTTGTTTTTATTTTTCGGGTTCGTGTTTCTTCTCAACTCCGCCTGATTCTTGTCCCAGATGTGACGTCTATAGTCCCTGTTTGGGTTACTGGGTAATGGAGGGCGTAGTCTATCCCCAAAACGGGTTCAGACGGCACTGATTTATTTATTTCCCAAAATTAAAATTTTTGATGTATATATTATAGACTGTCATTTTTTTTTTCCCGAATTAGTTTTGTTTCATTATTTTTGCTTTCCTAGATTATTTATTTCGAAGGCATGCTAGACAGAAACGAGCCCAATAAATTACTGATTATATGATAAAATCGATTAATTAGTAATTAATCTGTAATGATAAAGGATAATTTATCAATTTTAAATGCTACTTAGGCTATTTCGGATTGACAGCAATTAGTTTAAATAAAGATAAATGGTCAGTAAAAAAAGCATGTGTCTTTTTAACTTTGGCGTGAATGTGTGTCTATCTTTTTAGTAAATGATTATTATTGATTTGTGCACATTCGAGAAGAATGTTTTTATGATCAAAAGACAGCTTTGTAAACAAGAATTGTTTAGTTTTCCTTTGGTGTTTCTAACTTTTTATTTGCGCTTTGATAATAGACAATGGGAATTGTCTTGAAATGTTACGTCTAATTGTTCATCAGTCGAATCTTAAAGTTATTTAAGCGTTTGAAGAAGTTTGTTTATATCACACACACACACACACACACACAACACAACAGTATAGTGGAATATTGAAGATCGACAATGAAAGTTAAGATAAAATATCAGGAGAAATAAGCTTGTTTCTAATTTGAATTTTTCCGTTACAATGTAGAACAATGTAGCTTGAGTAATATGAATAAAATGAAAAGAGTGTGTACACTTCTTAGTTATTGATAAAGATAAAAGCAATGTTTAGTTAGTGGTTCATTGATGGAAGATGCTGCTAGTATATACTGAGGATTTTAATATTTCTTTCATATAAATTAACGTATTTTTTATCATAAAAAGTTGTGATCTAAATACTCAAAGAAAATAATTGAAAACACATGTTTAATTTTTTCTTATAGCGTAATGTATTAAGCTTGAATTTCAAATTAATAAAATAATTTAAGTATATAAACTTTGTATGTGTGTGTGTAAAAACAAGTATATCTAAAGCTCTTGAGATTTTTTTTTTATTGAGATGTTATCTTGAAGTGGATAAGGACTCCCAATAATCACTGACACAGAAGTACCGTAAGAAATCCGGCGTATAACGAGCCCTTTGAACATAAGATCCAAATTTACGGGCGTGCGTTATAAAAATGATAGTTTTAAAATTATAGAAAAAATGAGCATTCTTTATGAACTGAAAGGGTTGTACTAGAAGAAGATTTGTTTCTAAGGCTTGGAATAAATGACTTCAAAACATAAGAGCATTATGCAAGAACATTTCAGGTTTCGTCGTTAAAAAGGGGGGGGGGCGTGTGCACGTTGTACGGTGAATATACCTAAGAATTAAAAATTGCGGCTTGAAAGTATAGGTGCTCGTTATACGCCGGATTTTACAATAAGTTCGATTCTTCTTGGTCAATGTATCAAAACTATGTATACGCGCGGAATGGTTTATCTAACCGTATCTTAACCTTGAAAAATCCGCTAATCTTTAAAGAAGTCCTTTTTCCTAAATTAATCTCGCTGTTAGACATCGGAACTTGTACATATCATTCTACTAACATTCAATGATATTTTTTAGTGCACTATTCTTTCCTCTCTTCTATTTAATCCAGTTGTATTGAAATAATAATGCCTATTTACATGGATCATGGTTCCTCCACAAGACCTCACATCCAACAGCGTCATAAAGAAGCTCTACAGATTAGCTAAGAAAAAAAGGCCAAAGAACTTTCCTTTAGACTTTTTGTTAAAGCAGTTAACCTTTTTAAATCAATTAAATTTTGTACTTGTTTCATTATTGTGCTTTGAACTTTAAGGTATACGACTACGTTCGGAACCGTGATTTTGAAAAAGCGTATAAATGGATAATATTTATGATATTTAGTGTCACTTAGATTAGAAAATGTACATAAAATTGTTTTAAGAATAGTATTACAATAAAAAAATTATTTAAGTATAATATTTTGACAAAAAAAAATGAACATAGAAGGACCCATTTTCAAAATATTCTCCTTTTGTGAAAAATGCTTTTATTATAATAATATTTTGCTTGTCAGACATCTGTTCGGAGGTTCAACTAGAATTTTTGAAATATATAACTTAGAAGTGGCTTTATCTATGTTTTACGACAACAGAGGGGAGAAATTTTAAGAAAAAAACGCCGATAATTATTTCAAATGGTCGTAACTCTGAAAATAATGTGAATTTTTCAAAATTCATAGTTGAGCCTCTATACAGATGTCTGATCTATATACAGACAAAGTATTATTATAATAGAAGCATTTTTCACAAAAGGAGAACACTTTGAAAAATGGTTATTCTAAGTTAATTTTTTGCCGAAATATTGTATTTAAATAAATTTTTTTTTGGCAAAATGTCCTTAAAACAATTTTATACATATATTCTAATCTAAGTGACACTAAATATCATGAAAATTGTCCATTTGTGTGCTTTTTTAAAATCACGGTTCCGAACGTAGTCGGATACCTAAAACAATTACATTTATATACTTACATTTGAACTTAACTGCAACTCTATATTTTTAAACTAAAAAAATTGGCTTCAAATTTTACTTTGCAATTTGTTAATATACTAATGAAAAGAATACTTTAGAGTTAATTTACTTTTATTCGTATTAAATTTTCTTCATAAGTAGATAATTATTTTTCAGTTAACCATTCGCAAACGTAAAATGTATTTCTTTGAAGTGCATTTCATGCTTGTGGAGTAAACAAAAGAATTTTCGGTTAATTTTAGTAGCATAAAAGGCAAATTAAAAATATTTTTGCAGTAAAAAAGTTTTTTGTTTTTATATAAATATTTTTTTCATCAGAAATGAATACTTAATTTTTCAAAAGAATAAATGTTCTTATAAAAAGTTTTATAAAATGCAATGAAATGTGTCTCACAGCTTTAACAAAACAGTGTATAATATTTTTCAACTAAAAGGGTTAAATTATATCTTGCTTAAAATTTAATTATTTTAAGCAAGATATGATAATAAAACTCATGATCATTAACTTTTAATTATTTCCAACTTAAGGAAGTGAAACTTCTCCGGTTGCACTGTACAAATTGATTTTGTCTTTCCAAATTTTTTCTAACTAGCATTTTATCTTTTCTCCTATTGTTATAGTTGCATCATCTTAATTTCAACGCTTCAATGGTGTCAATAGTTATTGATTCATTACATTTCCTGTTGGGTATAGTTTAACAAACCAAGTAATGAAAGTTCTGAATTCCATTCTAGAAAAAACCGTCTTGTGAAATCAATGGGGATTGTAAATCCGAAACCAAAGTCTTTGTGTCGAAAAGTTTAGACTAACTTTGATAAAACAATACAAGGTTGAATTGTGTTATCAAAACTCAGTAACTAAAATTTTTTGTTAAAGAGAGTTATTTGCTTTTCCAGATTCATATTTTTGCCCGACACTGACACTGAAAATAATTCTTGTTATTTTAAGCCATGGTCAGAAAAACAAGATAATACTTCTACTGATATCTTATTTCCCTCATTATGTTTCGATTGGAATAGATGGTTACATTTTGAACTCTTAGGTTACAGTACATCTAACGTTCCTTTGCTCCGCGACAGTCTAAGTTAGTATAAAGAACCACTATAAATGTACTGTCAAAGGGTTATGAATCTGTTTAATCAATCAACGATTACCTTTGCAGTAAATGACTATAGTTGCTTACTGTGATCAATATTTTCAAATTTTCATGTGAATACATTGGAATTCTTTTGGAATTCTGAGGTTTGTAGATATTTTTCTTTTAATTCTGTTATTTGTTTTTAGAAATTTTATCAGCTTTGTGAGTGTGCGTAAATAATATTTTTTCATTTACAGAATTCTTTTGAAAATGAAAAATTACTATGGACGTAAGCAATAGAGATAAACATTCCAGAATCTCTCTTAAGCAACAAGAAGTTGAGACCGCAGCATTTTAGAAACTATTCCATCGAGACTCTTGCATAGGAAAGCATTCGAGTCGTGATGGTTAAGTTGAAAGCTGTCTGATTTAAAATTTTAAAAAAGAAATAAAAATAAAAACTTCTCAAATTTAAAAAAAAAAGAAACAAATGAAATTATTCTGCTAATTGGAGCAGAATAACAAATTAAACATTTTAAAATAATTCTAAAACATTGACTTATTTTTGTTAAGTAATACTTTTTGGTAATTTGGGATTAGATAAGGAAAACTAAAAAAGTTTGTAAAGATATTGATTATATAATAATCAAATGTATAATTATGTGATAGCGCATACTATTCGGATATATTAAAAGTCCTCCTTGCTTTTCAAAAATACCAATGTTTTTACATTTTTAGTTTCATTTTTATACACAATAATAAAAATGTAGTTGGGAATGATATGAATGAGTAACTATTTTCAAAAGATTTAAATTTGGAATAAATTGTAATCATGCTTCGGTATTTTTAAATGCTCTATTTCAAAGAATGTTCAAAAAGTTTTTAAGCAATTGCTGAAGAACATTTCTTAAATATATTTCTAGAGAATGAACTAAAAATTTTAAATTATTTCTTTTAAATCAAAATTTATAATTAATCGTTGTAAGCCAAAAATTTATGGCAAGTTTTCAATACTTTTAGAGGGAAGTTCTCAACTCGTAAAAGTTTTTAATTCTTTAGATGATACCATTAAAAGTATTTGTGTGAAATTTTATGCAAATATGTTAATTGTTTTTGAGACATCATTTACTTTATAAAAAGCAATTTTGAGAAAAACGCGTTTAAGCACTTCATAAAAAGTTTGTTTTGGCAGTTATCGAAGCATTTTAACACCAGTAATTCTTTTTCTAATTATCGCACAATCGAAACAGAGATAGATTAAGAAAGCTAATTATTTCAATTTTAAAAAGGTAAAATAAGAAAATGCAATTTGCAATGGAAAATCACATTCTAACCGGTGTCGAATATTTTAAAACAAACCGAAAAATCAATCATATGTCTTATATCTTTGTGTGCGTTTTATAATTTCCTGTCTCAATATTAATAACATGTAATAAATTATGAAAATTTTAGGCAAAGGAAAATATCAGAACCAAAATAAATAAAGCAATTTATAATATTAAGTCACAGAATTTCGCATTAATTCGAATAAAATTTCTTTTTCCTGTAAAGACATAAGTTTGCTTTCCTCTTTTGAACTGTTAACTAAAAAGAAACGAGGTTAAAAAATTAAAAAGAATATATACAAATTAGTTTAGATTTCAAAAGAGGGTAAAAGAAATTTGAAACTTTATATACTTAAAAATATTGTTTCTTGGTTCGAACAAAAATGAAATATTCTGGGAAATATGTTTATATTTTATTATGATTTTTGATTAAATAATAAATCATTGAAATCCAATTGGTATTTCTTTTTTGCTGTATAATTCAGATATTCCTATTAAAATACTATAACAATATACAATGCAGATAATTCAAATACTGTTGTTTTGCCTTAAGTTCATTTGCATTAAATTTGTGATATATATATCACCAAAAGCTTTTGAAAAGTTAATCTAAATTTTAAGCATTTACTATCACATAATGTCCTCAGTAAATTCGTGTTACCTATATTTCGTATTCCTTATATTTCTAATATGTGCTAGAAAATAACAGTTAAGTAGTTTCGAGTTTGTTTCAAAAGCAATCAATAGGAAAAATATATACAGGCTGCTATAGAAATAATTAGACTGCCATCGGAAAAGAAACCGAATACATTTCAAAACAGATTTTCATCTGTTGTTCAGGATGGAAATAAGTTATTTCCATCGAATGCAAAATTTTTTGTCACTACTTATTTTTATTCCAATTCTTTCTATTAAGTAATTATTGTACATATTTTATCATATAGTTGAATTAATAGTAAAACATTTTAACCTAACGGCATAAATAAATTAAGAGAACATCTTTTGCCAAATTATGAGAAATAAAACTGAAAAAAAATTATCAAAAATAAACCCAACCATTTCAACTAGTTAGGTTTATGACTGAGCTGCAATTTTAAGCATACCTTTTAAAAGGCTAACCTTCCCTATTTTTACTCTATATGTTACTGAGCAGAAGAAATATTAACTTTTCCAAGAAATAAAGAGAGAAAGACACACACACAAACGATTGAAAATCAAAATTTTATACTAATATATATATTTATATATATATAACATAAATTCAGCGTATAATGCGCATTTATACTTTAGAGCTGCATTTTTTAATTTTTAGGTATATTCGCGTAAGCCGCGCACCCTCGTTTTTAAGAAGAAACCTGAAATGCACGTATGCCATGCTCATATTTTTGAAGTCATTTTTTCGAGGTATCATCCAAGGCTTTGAAAAAATAGTACACTTCTAGAACTGCAATCATTTGAGTTTATAAGGAATTTCCTTTCTTTAAAATAAAGAGTAATTTTTTATATGTAGAAGACTTATTTTTTTAATGCTAATCTTTTTGCTTTGTTTTTAAAGCTCTCATTTTTGTACCCGGTGTATAACGTGCACCCGTAAATTTCGTTCTTATTTTTTGTGTTAAAAGTGAGCGTTACACATGACGGATTTTAAGGTATATATATATATATATATATATATATATATATATATATCTGGTTGGAGGGAAAGTTCTGTCGTATTTTAAAGAAAATATTTGAATTCATTTATTAATATATGTGTTTAATATTAATCAATTATATATGCTCCATTATTTGTTACAACTTGTTGCCATCTTTCATGTAACCTGTGAATTCCTGTTTTATAGAAGTTCTCTTCCTTGGAGTTAAAATAGTCAGAAACTGCCTTAGAAACACTTTAAAAAGACTTGAATTTTTTCCCCGTTAGATAATTTTGTAGAGATATGAACAGGTAGTAATCAGATGGAGCAATGTCAGGTGAATACGATGGGTGACCACGGACTTCCCATCCTAACGTATTTAGTTTTTGTTGTGTCACCATTGTAGTATGCTGTCGAGCATTATTATGGTGGAACACTATTCCTTTCTGGACGCTAATGCTGGCTTTTTTCTTTGATAGCTGCATTCAACTTATTCAGCTGATTGCAGTACAGATCCGCGTTGATGGTTTTTCTCTGTTTCAGCAACTCATAGTACACTGGAACTTTCCTGTCTCACCATAAACAAAGCAGTACTTTTCGTTGTTGGATACTTGGTTTTGGAATTGTTGTTGATGATGTTCCTGGTTTGGAGTAAGATTTTTTCCCTAAATATTCTCGTAAGGAATCCACTATTCATCTCCAGTAATCAGCTTGTCCAAAAACGGCTCCACATTGTGTCTAATCAGATGTGATGAACACATTCTTACACGATCAGACAAATTCTTTTCCGTTAATTCATGTGGAACCCAAACACTTTGCTTTAACACAAACCCAAGAGATTTAATGTGATCCCCAACAGTTGAATGATGAATGGCAAAGTCTTTTGCAATTTCTCGACTTGTTAAATGTGGATTATTTTCCAACATGGATCGCAAAACATCATTATTGATCTTGGATGGACGTCCAGATCGATCACTTCCTTGGAGGCTCAGATCCCCGGAACGAAATTTACTAAACCATCTTTGACAAGTACGAACATTTACAATATCTTTTCCAAATACCGCACATAAATTTTTACATGCAACCAATGCTTCGCATCCTTTTTTTGGAATTCATACAAAATGCAGTGTCGTAAATGCACTTTATCTACTGACATGTTTTTCACTTTAAATATCACAAGTAAATGATGAACTGTAAAAAAGGACTCCTTTTATATTATACAGCAGCAACCCACCCCCCAAAAAAACCGAATGACTCACTAGCCAGATGGTTTTTTTTTTTATTATTATTATTATTTATTTACAAGAAAAATCACCTGCCTATTTAAAATACGACAGAACTTTTCCTCCAACCAATATATACGGGGGGGGGGGGG